>OU015502.1:58039232-58306732 GCA_907164885.2 Dolomedes plantarius | reverse complement strand
TGCTCGTGGAGGCTATACACCAGGAGTGGGCAGACTTTTCCAGGGTACCGGCTACTTCTAATTTTTTCAAGGTGTTGCGGTCCACCCAGTGACGTAGGTGTGGAGAGCTAAAAAAAGTTCTACAATATCTATTATAATTTAATAATAAATACGGAATATGTACTTACCTACATAACTGCAATAAAAAAAATTACTCTTTTAAAACCGCGTTTAAAGCAACATGCAAGATACAAACATAATAATAATAGCCACAAATATAATAATATCAAATGATGCCTTTATTATCAAACCATTCAAATTACATTGAATAAGTAGTTTTCATCTAAAGTTAGTTCTAGTAGTTATAGTTAGTAGAAGACTTAGTGTGCATACTTCCCGCCTATCTTGAAGAGGCGATTCTCTAGTCTAGCTGGCGTCGGTGTTCTATAAATATGTTTTTTTTAGTATGCGCGTCTTAGGTCTTAGTAAAGGCGGTCACCTAAAAATGTCTTGGTGGTCCACCGGTCGATCGCGATCGACTTAATGCCCACCCCTGCTATACATGATATTAGGCAGGTGTACCAGTTTTTTTTTTTTTTTGCTCTTCAGTTTATATATATATATATATATATATATATTACAAGCCCTGATTTTTCATTAGGCACGGTAGGCCGGGGTATAAGGGCACCTGAATGTTGAGGGGGCCTACAATTTTTAAATTTAAAATGAAAAATAATAAAATCCCTATTCAATTTTTTTTTATTTTAGTTTTTTTAATAGCAATATTTTTTTATATATCCTTTCAAATCTGATTGATTGATTGGTTCATCATATGTATAGTTCACCATATGTATGTTATATCATATGTATAGTTATATGTATAGTTCATCATATGTATGTTATAATGTGTATAAGAGATTAATAAGTTTTTCTGGTTGCATTGTTCTGGTGTTTAATTATGAAGTTAGTACATTGTATTGCTTTTTGTTATTTGATAATGTTCTTGGCTTCTACGTTTCAAATAGCCAATTCTTGGTAAAATGGTGCTTTCACAATGATTCATGATTATCTTTTTTGTGTGTCAATTTTGGAAATTTTACGCCCACATCAGTGTTACGCCCACATTAGTGGCCCCCATCGCGAGTTGTGCCTATCGTCAAGAATTTTCTAAATCAGCCGCTGTTTATATATAATGTCCCGTTTAAACATTGTATATTCCGCGATATCTAACATGACTTATATTAACCACTTCTTCAAGATCCCGCGTTCAAAAAAATAAATGTAGAGGGAAATTCCTGTATGCCTTGAATAGCGCGTTATACTAATAAAGTCGTCGAACTTTTTTTAACATGTTTTGTGATATCACGTTGTAGGCACTCGAGTTATACGGGAGTCTTCTGTATTATCACATGATAATATACAGACAAATGCATACATATGTGACTGCGAATTGTTTTATATACGAGGATATCCTTCAGAAAATAAAGGCCAAAATTATTTCCACGTCCAATAAGTATAAATGTATAACGATGATTTCTACATGCTGAAAATGGACTTAATTTCCTTTAAATAATATCCTACTGTCTAGCATTTATTCTCTACTCACAAGAGTCTAAAAATTGAAAATCACCATGATATTGCTGTACAGAGTCACAGCCATACTAAAGAGTACGTTCAAGCCAGTGTAAAGGGATTTAGAGATTTTCGATGTGGTAACTTCAAGAATTCTTATGCAAAATAATTGAAAATATTTGAATAATTTCGATATTAGACATTTTCTTTGAATTTAAAAGAAAAGAAAAAGATTGTATTCCTAAAGTTCCTATATTTTACGTTACTACAGGGATACTGAGATCCCCTTCCTCCTGGGAACTACTAAATCACAGATTCGGAACCATTGTAACTTGGAATGTGTTACCTAATCAATACCAGTTAGTGGAATTTCCTCTGCTGTTTAACACCCCGCCCCCCTCATGAATGCGTTATCCTTGTGACTGTTAAAACAAGAAAAATATACATTAGTAGGAATAACCGCATTTTATGCTCAAACATCGTAAATGGAATACTATAAACTTTAGAGAACAGTGAAACTCACAAACAGCTACAAACACGGTTAAGAACGGTTGAATGGAAATCGATATACATTTATTTCTGTTTGTTCTTTTTTTTATAAATCGTTCATTCATCAATGCCAAAGTGGAGGGAAAAAATAAGCACTGTTCGGCAAATCGCTCTAAATGACTGTGAAGGTTAATTTAAAACCGATTGCAGCAGCAAAAATGACAGATTGGTCCAATACAGCGCAATAAATGTTAGACGGGGGCGGCGAGATACACTGGGTGAGAACAATGTGAAGAATTTTCATCAGTTTTTCTTTAACTTACGACAGGAGAACGTGGAGGGAAGAAAAAAAACTGAGAAATGCAGTAAAGTGGCGATTTATTGGAAAACTCTATTTGAAGAATTCACTTCTATTGTCCGTAGCTAATTTTTTTTCTGTCTGTGCTGTTTGATATAGGCATTATTTTCAAAATGAATTAATTATCGCATCTTTTTAAAAAAAATTATGAATTTATATAACTCAGCAAAATAATTTTAACAAGAGGAACTTGAAACGCTTTACTTATGAGTTTTCTGTCGATGCTCGTGCTTTTTCAATAGCGCGAAATTGTTTAAAAATTTCTGGTGCTTGCGTGTTTTTTCCTTGCTTGGCATATTTTTGCTGAATTTGTATGTCCAACATCTACTGCCATATTTTGCAAATACTTATTTTAAATTTCTGATCGTCTTTTCTCAACAATTATTGTACTGTTGTTCCAAGAGGATTTCATTGTTAAACCTAGGTATGTGTGACAGTGCTGTTCTAGATACAGCAATCGCACATTTTTCTACGAAAAATCATCTTGGGTTATTCGGCAAACAAAATGGCGACTTCAATGAATTCCACGGATATTACGATTTCTCCTACAGTGAATCAACATGTAGTACCGTCTTATGTGGATAATATCAACGAGCTCATCAACTTACTTGAAGCAAAAACAGCTCTCCCGGAGTTTCAGCTCTATAGTGATTTGATGCTCCAAAACGTTGACAGTTAGTAAATTTAGGTTCGAGTTAGTAAATTTAGGTTTCTCTGTGCAGAGAGTTGCACAGCTGAAAAGATTAAAAGATAAGATAAACCCCATTTTCTCATGCAATCCCTTCCTAATGATTCAACTAAAACTATATGACACATGCGGTATTTTCTAGGATTCATCGTCAGAGTAGAAACCTACAAATTCAAACGGGGTGTTAAGCAATGCTATAATTGCTTGAATTTCCATTACAGAAGCGACAATTGCGAAATGGATACTCGTTGTCTTAAGTGTGCAGGAAATTATAACACCAAATCCTGAGACAAACCTATCATCGAAAAGGCAACGTGTGCTAACTGCGGTGGAGATCACTCTGCAAATTATAGGGTTGCATTAATCATCCCAACGCCATCAAAAAACGACACCCTCAAATGAAAACTATTCGAGAAGCAGGAAAAATAGAAATCAATAATAATAGAGTTGTTGTTCAAACTTGCGGAGGGAACACTTTCGCGGCAAAAGAAAATGCTACACAAAAATCCTATGCAGGCCTTTTTTAAAGTGCAACAAAAATAAAGTAACCCAGCTCCTCCCCCTTCCGCAATTGCAGCCAGTTCTAACAATAGCACAATTGTTCCCAACCCCTCTCCTGTCCCAACTACTTTGAAGAGCTGGACAGGTATCTCTTTAAACTCAAAGAAACTAGCCGCTGCGCGACCAGCATGGTCGCTTTTAGTTTTATATTTTCTTTTGCAAAACAACTCAACGTAAAGTAGCATATGTAAGGACTGTTACCATTACCTGTCATCATAAATATACGTTGTTAAGGGGTATTCTCCATAAGGCTGATTCAGAAACATCGTGATTAAAAAATATGAATTTCCATTACTTCAGAACAGAGACTTCAGATAAGACTGAGAAACCAAACACCAATGATTTTAAAAATCACATCCCTCTATGTATGTACTATTTTTCAAAATTAAGATATCTACATTTTATCATTACATAAAATAAGAAATTGTTGGGGAAAATTTTTTTAATTAAAAAACGGAATAAAAATTCAGCAAGTATTAAAATATAGTGTGGATTACATCACTCTCTGTACGTACTATTGTTCACAATTCAGAAATCTATACTTAATCATATCAAACAATAAATTTTTGGGAAAATTTCTTCACTTATAAAATGGAGAAAAAATTCAGCAAGTACTGAAAATAGTGTAGAAATTAATTATTACTGGCTGTCGGTTGCTATGCCGGTGACGGTTAACCCTAACCTGGCGATAATTTATGCTATCTCTTTAACGCCTCTCTCTTAATGAATTATTTATTCTTCGCTTTCTTTCTTGAGACTGTTCCCAATTTTCACTTGATCGTGCAGCTCGCTTTCGAGCATTCCTGATTTCAATGCGTAAACCCATGTTGACACGCGGTTGCAAATTGCGCCGCCAACGTTTACATCTGATTGTTGCAGCCGTTGCCATTCGGAGTGTAGAAATATCGTCGATTTTTGTGCCGCATACCTACGCGTTATATATATATATATAGATTGAACAAATACTCACTAACATTGATCAACTCTCAACTGAACATAAATTTTCTGAAGTAGGTACATTGCTAGGCCCCATTCTTGGAATATTTAATTTCTCAGCTGTGCCCGGGTCTGCTGTTTCGCCCTCCAATATTTTGGGAATTCAAAATTACAATAGCCCGGCGCTTCTGGTTCTCACCTGTCATTCGCTGATAGATCGACCACAGGGCTATCTCACCGACTTCAGCTTAATCCTCTGCCACCGTGTCTCCTTTTATTGATTGTGCCATATTAAATAGTTGTCAAACTTAAATTTATTTATTTGTTTATATTAATTTTTTCCTCACTTTTTATTTATTTTTTATTTTCAATCAACACTTTTCGTTTAATCCCGCGAACGGAAATATAGCGTGAAAAAATTATCTATTCCGACGATATGGAGCTCCTCTCTCGTTAACGTACCTGTTTAACGTACCATGTTTATGTCATTGCCAGTTTTAGAATGATTTTACATTATTTGTATGACGCTTGGGTCAGTGGCGTAGCGAGGGGGGGGGGGGGGCAAGGGGGTCTATGATGCCTCGGGCGCCACTCGCAGAGGGGTGCCAAATGATCCCCAAGACAAACAAGATTTTCCAGAAAATTTCAATTTCTATTTTGATCGATTTCTGGGAGATATATTTTAAACTAGTAAGTATTATAATATAATTAATTATTTCCTTTCTTGATCTATCTGATAAAATATGTAATAAATAATGTTTGCAATAAATCAAACAAACATCTCCGTATACAAAACGATCTTTCTTCTTTATTTCTGAACACTTTATTTTTCTAAAAAAATAATTATGGGAAAAAATAATAATAAAGCATTATTTGTAAATTGTGATAACCACTCATTAAATTTAGTAGGAGTTACTGCAGATAAGCAAGATCCAATCGTTGTAACATGTTTTAGAATAATTGAAAACATACATCTCTTTTTCTCACGTTAAACATTACGATGGGAATTATTAAATAAAACTGTTAAACGTGAATATGAAACACGATGGAGAGCCAGAGCACAATCAGTTAGCTTTATTGTCTATGGGCTGGAAGAATTAGTAGAACTATTAGAAAAAATAGCAGAGGACAGTACTACCATAAGTGACACCAGAAGTGAAGCTACAATTTTATTGCAAAATACACTCAATTTTAATTTCATAACTTTCGTGGATTTCTGGCATGAAACCTTGAGGAAAATTGATCATGTGCAGCTCAGATTACTAGATCCTAAAATGAATTTTAGAGAAGTGTTCCATGACCTTGACTCATTAGCGACTTAACTTCGAGACGAGTCTCGAATTTCTACAAGTAGTGTAGAGGCAATATAAAAGGTTAAGTCTCTTGGTGAAAAATGGGGTATTGATACAACAATCCGTGTTAGAAGACGCCGAAAAATGCCCTGAGAATAATTGGCTAGAAATGTTGACCTTTCCGCAGAAAGTGAAATTTCTCGCATTATGAAAAAAGCGTTCTTGATTGTCTGCAGCAGGAAATAAGTACATGATTTACACGACTAATTGATCTTAATTCCAAATTTGGATTTTTACTGGACGTTGAAAATTTATTAAACAAAGATAATGTTGATAATGATCTTGAAAAGAATTGTAAAAATTTGGGTGAATTTTATAATACAGATTTTAATGGAACAGAACTCTATGTCGAAATATGTGACAGCAAGATGCTACACCGCACTAGAAAAGAAATTGAACCTAAAACTCCATTAGAGCTTCTTACATTTGTAATCTCGTATGGAGAGATGTTTTTACAAACCTGAGAGTCGAACTTCAAATACTCCTTACTATTTCAGCATCAGTTGCTAGCTTTGAACGTTCGTTCAGCAAATAAAAATTAATTTTGGCATATCTACGATCAATGATGGGACAAGATCGCCTAAGTGACCTAGCATTTTTAAATATGGAAAAAAAAAATTTGAAATTATCGACTTGATAAGTAATTGATAAATTTGCTTCATCAAAGGCACGAAAAATGTATACTTAGCAATTAATTGTATTAATGTATTATATTATATTATTATTATTATACATAAATATATATTAACTTTTTCCATTGTTAAAAAACTGCTTTTTTTAAATAATCAAAATAAATATGTAAAATAAATAATATCTTTTTAGCTAATTCTAGATGACCGTATGTCCGATTTTTCCACTTACACAGACACATTTCCGAGTCCAATCCTTTTCTTAATATTTTTAACTAGACTTTTAGTCTCAAATTTAAAGTCTAGCCTGAGTCCCTATTCATTCCGAAAAACATTATAATATTTCGTAGAAGCGTAGTGAGGTAGTGACTATTCATAATATATCATAGAGTATTTTTAGGTAGGTACTGCATTCTATTATTATTTTAATTATATTCTTATTACGAGTATATTCTATATATTATATTCTACATGTTTTTTGGGGTGGCGGCAAAAAGTTATCGTGCCCCGAGCGCCAGTTATGCTCGCTACGCCACTGGCTTGGGTTCAAAAAACGTTTAACATAGCTCTTGATGTACAATCTCTTTTCCGATTTCAACAGAAAGCTAGTCACACAATAAGTTTGCAATTCAGTGAGGAATCAATATTAAATTTAGACTTCTATGTGCCACAATGTAACTGTAGAAACGTAGTGTATTTTGTTGCGAAATTCTGAGTTACGTTAAAATTCGGAATGCGATTTCAGTTATGACTCTTTCTTATAACCAACGATTAGTTCGATATTGTGTCCACTCCAGCTTTAGCTGTATGCTAAATGTATCACTGCATTTATAAGTATTAGAAGGTGGATGAAAAAAATTAACTTAATCACAGAAATATAAATTGAAATCGAAAGTAACATTACTAACTAAAATCGTTACGTCGTTAATTTACCTTCTAGCGATCCTTTAGCGTCACAGCCACGAGATATTACATTTTCGAGATATTACATTTTCATTACACCACGAGATTTTCCATTCCACTGTATATAAAATTGAGTTTTATACAACAAAAACGTATGATCTCTCGACGAATTTGCTGTAGTATTTGAACTTTAAGTCCTGGTTCACATTACCAGCGTCATCGGCAACGAAATATTTTTGACCAATCTCAGACTTTAACAGTTTCATGGGCACATTTGGAGGTCTGTGATTGGTTAAAAATACTTCGACGAGAGTAACGCTGACTCTAAAGAACGCAGTGTAAACAAGGCCTAATCTCTCCCGTAATATTCACTGAGAATTTTCCCCAACTCTTTACTCGATAGAAAATTTCATGACCTACCTA
Organism: Dolomedes plantarius; assembly: GCA_907164885.2. Lineage (NCBI taxonomy): Eukaryota > Metazoa > Arthropoda > Arachnida > Araneae > Dolomedidae > Dolomedes > Dolomedes plantarius. The sequence goes on along the minus strand of OU015502.1, from coordinate 58,298,842 downwards.
ATTCGAACCGATTTACTTAGCGTTATTTATTAAACATTATTTATTTCAGAATATTTCTCAAGTGCATATTTCCTTATCTCAATATTTTTTTACAACTTAATATATTTCGACAAATTTGAAAAAAAAATATTAAAATACATGTTTTTATTGATAAATATAAAATATGTAAAATTACATTAAGCTTTCACTTTAACACTCAAGAATAAAAAGTCATCGTCATAAATTATATGCGTTGGTCTTAACACCTTTGTTTCCCATAGGTGTTAAAATATTATTAATGACCCAAAAGAATGTTATATTAATATCTTGCCTTTATTTTTTTATTACAATAAATTAGAGCGATGTATTCACACTCTTCTAGAAAGCACGGATGATTTATTATGTTTTTTTTCCTTTTTCAGTAAAGCTATTATTCTTTCTGGTTCATTACGCCAGAAAAATGTCTCAGGTAATGAATTATATTGATAATACAGTTGAATAGATTTATGCCAAGGTTTATATTAATTAAAAAAGTTTTTGATCATATAAAATCTTATACATTTATTTAATTATCAAATATAAAAGAAAATTTTAGATATTTTCAGCACTCCTCAATTCCAAATCGGTCTCATCTAACCCTATTGGATTCGTTCACCTCAATGTAACCTATGGAGAAAATGTGTCTAAGGACTGCCGACTTGGATTGAAACATATTTTTTTAGATTGTACTCCGTAATAGGGAAAGAAATTTTACACCTTAGAGCAGCGGTTTCAAACCGGTGGGTCGCGGAAGGGTTACAGGTGAGTTGCGACTCGATCTAAAAACTATTAAAATGGTCTTTGTGTATTTTTATAATTGTAGTTTTTATCTGCACCTAGGAACACTTGTTAGTGAGAATGAAACCACTTGTTGCATATATTGCAAACGTATATCTATTGTTAAATAAATAACTGTTTTGCTACAAAGTGCTTATATTTTGTCAACCATTTTCAAATCAGAACACAAATTGTTTATCAATAATCAATCTGTATCTTCAAAAAAGCATATATATATATATATTTGAAATATTTGATGGTAAATTATATATACATAAGGACGGGATACGATACAAATAAGGTTTTTTACTCCACCATGGACCGATGGACCGTGGAGGTATTCTGATAAAGAAAGGTGGGTCGCCAGCTGAATAGGTTGGGAACCACTACATTAGAGCATTTTTTTAAAAATTATTTATTTTTTAATGAAAATAATATTAAAATTTAAAATATTCTGGGAAAATTCTGGTATTCTGTGTTTTAAACGCTCCTAAATTCCTTTAGTGGACGAAATTTATAAAATGAATCCTGTTGCAAGGTACAGAAATGTTCAGGCTATCTGAAAATACCATTTTTAATGGATTATCGGCATTTATGTAGCTGTAAATAGTAGATAAATTTTCTCCATAGGTTAACATTGAGGTGAGGGAATACAGTAGGGTTAGTACACAGCAGCCTTAATAACTTCGAAAGATGCATAGAATCCTCCTTGGTGGGTGGTCTCCTCCTCTAAATTTTTTACGACAAATCGTGATTGATGATGGTGATTTGGCATTGGAAATTCCTTACTCTTCAAATGACTCGTCTCATCTCTATACGAAACTCTTCAGCAGTCACTCTAGTCTGACTTCGCCAAGATGGCGCAGGCGACAGAGTGCGTTCTTTCTATTATTTTAGGAAAATTGTACTCGATGTTGCCTACTTATGGGTTTTCCCCCTAAATTTAGGGGTAAGTTAGATGAAAAGGGGTGTTTTTAGGGGCATTTTGTGGGGGAACATTTTTTAATATTTTGTTCAATCGAGACGTGTTTTTATTATTAGATTATAAGTTCCATACATATGTCAATTGTAAATAAACCTCTATTTCATTATGTGTGTATTTTCTATTTATTTCAATTTATCTCTCAAACAGGATGCCTATTTGGAACCAGAATTTCTTTTAGGAAGGTCTAGGGTGATCACAAGTTGGTGTTAGGGAAAAACAGGGGGATTTCGGGATGGCGCTAGGGGGAGTGCGTTCTTTCTATTATTTTAGGAAAAGTCGAGGCAGCTGAAAGTTACACTCTTAATAAAAACAAATTGGTAGGAAGTGAAATTTCAAAACGACCAAAATGACCTCCTTGGCGGTTATAGTGTTAAAGTGGGATTGTTGCCTTTTGAAAAAAGTTGCCGGTTGCTAAATGTCGCAATATTTTTTTTTTAATTTTCTGTGGAAAAGAAACAACCTATAATATACACTAATAAGGCGGCCAATGCTCGTGTTAAAATCAGTGGCTGATGATTTAAAACCTTCCGTAGTTCGAAACGAAAATCTGTTACTTTACTTATTTGACAATAAGGTCCCCAAAGAACTTTGAATTATGTTGTTCGTATAAGCCTCCAAAATGTTAAAAATCCACACATTGAATGGTATGATTATTTTTCATGTTTGCAGAAGCATAACAAATGGGTTCGACCCAAGGAAAATTTAAATGGAGTACCTTCATTAAGATGGAAATTTCGGTAGAGAAATTGAGTTGTACCCTGGGTTGGATGGTACGGTAAGAATTGTAAAAGTTAAGCAGAAAGTGATGAATATCAGAGATCCATTGTAATGTTATCACCATTGGCAATTTATGGGTGATTGAAAGTAAAAGATAATTCTTGAAATTTATACACTCAAGTCAAATGCCGTAATTTGTGTTTTGATGCTATTATTCATTCGGGGAATTTCTTTGATTTGCGAGGTGTTTTCTGTGTTTATTGTGCAGATATTAGAGTATATGGTTTTTAATTTTATTGAAAACACTTGAATATTTGGGATTGATTGCTTTGCTGCCATCGATAAATGATATACATTTCATATGATTTATATGCTTTAATTAAGGGTCAATTTAATGATGAATCCTAAAATTGTGAATTTGCTTATTTGTGCAAACGGTTCTTCTATAAGTGTTTTGCTAAATTTGTTCAACCTCATGAACCCTTAAGGTTCATGGCGGGGGAGTTTGTTAGTGTCATCTTTAAGAGAGAAAAAAAAACACAACTTTGACTCTCGGTTTTGACCTTCAGCACCAACGAAGTTTGTGAAACTTCAAGAGGCAACATCTTCAGAGAGTGTATAGACGTATATAATACCTTGCGGGAAAACTCCCTACAGATCACCGAAAGAGATCGTCTTTGCTATTATCAAGTAATTGAATGTTATCCGTGTTTATTGTTGTTTGTCATCTTGTGAAATAAATAGATTAGATTTGGATGAATTGGCTGTTGATATTGTTTGTTTGTTGGCATCTGTTTGAATTGAAAATTTTAAAATAGTATATTAAATCGTCGTCAAGTTTTATTAGAAATATTTTCGTTTGTTGCCATATGGTCTTAAATTTTGTGTCATTAACAACCTGAATCATCAGATCGGTTTATTATGTTTTGTTCAATTCTAATCTTTTTGTTCGAACTATAGTAGTATTTGACTTTGAAAAACGGATCGATACTTGTTAATGTCTTTAATAGACTGAGGCACCCAATCAGTTAAAACGTACTTAAAATGGGGATTTCAAGTTGTATGAATTTTGCTATGACTATGCCATTTTTAATCTCTGCTTTTTTTCTTTTTTTTTTGTGCATGTCTAGTGGATTGTCTTACCTCTTCCATGCTCTGTATGTCTTACCTCTTCCTTGCTCTCAGTGCCACCGTTATGATCATGTTAAAACGTGTGGTCGGGGTTGAGTAATTTTAATTGGTACCCCAGATGCCCCAGATGTTGACTTTGGTAACAAAAATTGACAGCATGCTCCTAAAAGTGTCAATTATAACACCGTCATCTTCCTTTCAATCGGTTCTCAATTAATCTACAAGAGAAAGAACTTTGACTGTGTGCTTCGTATTAAGTGTAGAATACGAATTTTATATGGTTTTATACACAATTTTTATTATACTGGATAGCTTTTGTAATTCTTTAGTTCATATTTTGATACAGTAAGATCTTAGAGGATTTCATAGAAAAAAAATCAGCCAACCAACTTTTATACGTTAAAGTATATGAAATAAACCCCTTTTTCGTAATAAGATGACACATAGCTGAAATAGTGATAGGTACTGTTTCATATTGAGAAATTTATAAAGAAAGATCCAAAAGAATTTATGAACTTTCATTACAGGCAATTCGTTTCAAATAAGACTTAACACCTTGAGTGAGACATGCTTTTAGACATACCCTTGCAGTTTCACATATTATCTCTTCAAATAATAGATTATTGGACACACAGTAAACAAGAAAAATGATCCAGATTTTAGTTCCATTGGGGTGCGCTTAAAGTGAAAAATAAAGTTTTTCTCAGATATGTGTAACCCCTTAAGGAAATTCCTGAAATACTAATAATAGTCTCATAGTTACGACAGTATTTCTTATCTGTATTATCGAAATTAAGCTTAAATATTTAGTGTTATACAACACTGATCTTTAAACAATATAGACATTATTATGAAAAGCACTCTTTGTTGTGTAACCATGTGAAGTATGAAATTCTATTTTAAGTTTCAATTTAGGTTTTTGTTAGCATTTCTTTGCGGTCGGGATATTTGCAAAGTATTTAGCAAATACGCCTCTAAAGGTACATTTTGCTTGGAGTGACTGTCGCAATGATTGTAGAGTGATAGTAGTGCAGTGATCATCGAAGAGCACTGCTTAGTATTGTTTTGGCACATAAGAAACACATAAGAAAGACATAAGAAACACATAAGAAACACATAAGAGGCACATAAGAAAACATGTAACCGAAAGTACGACACTAAATCACACAGATGAAAACCTTACGACCAGAATTACCTCTCCGATGTTCCAGTAGCTACTTTCGCTGCTTGTGTACGTAACCCCAAGGTCAAGGTAATGGTTTTAACACTCCATTACTATCTTAAAAAAACTTACGTCATTGCTGTCGTCGTATCTGTGAGGTACATGAAATAAAAACCATGATATATCAATTTTTACCCTATTATTTCAAGAAAAAGGGGGGTAAATAATTAGAGGTATGCATTGTTTAACCTTTTAGTTACGGAAAAATTTTCTGATAAGGTTTGGAGCAGAGAGACATCACTGAACCAATTATCAGCACTGACATGACGTCCGGTGTTAGTGATGGGAGTAATGAATAGGGTGGTTCGAAAAAAAACTTTTTTTTTATTTCAGATCGCTAGTATGCACAAAAGTTGCCATTAGTATAGACATTAAAAAAGCACTAATTATTATTTTTTTATTAATTTGTCTTCCGGTCGCGCAATGCCATCGAAGTTAGCAAAAAATTGTGAAAAACCTAAATTTTTCATAATTTTTTTAAGCATGCCAGATGGTTTTAATTGCGTTCCTATACCATGAATTACCTACTAAAAGTATGTAAAATCAATATATATGCACTTATTATACATTTTTTTCATATCTTCCGGTCGCGCAACATAGTACACAATGAGTAAAATTAGTAGTTTTTGCAAAATTTCAAAATTTGACTGTTTAGTACATTTTTATCATACGACTTTTAGAGATGCCATAGTTTAATTCTATTACAATAATATATTTAAAATCCAAGCATATCAGATTAACTTTGATATTCAAGTGGAATTCGGTCACGCAGCTTCGTCAAAAACAGCAGAGTAGCCTACTACCGAGAGGCGAGGCGTACGTGGCGAATCCCGCGCCGTGACGAGTGACCTATACGTGACGAGTGACCTTATATGGCGTATCGGATCGCACTACGGCTGCTATTGCTTCAAGTGTACTGCAAGATGTTCGGTTGATTAATGAATCAGATACTTCTTATGTTGTAGACAAGAGTAAAGTACGAAGAGAAAAAACTTGTGCGAGAGCTAGTTTGCAAAGTGATATAAGTTTAGAAATTTATGGTCTTTACTTTGATGGACGAAAAGACAATACATTGTCAATTGAAAAAACTGGCAGAAAACACTTTCGCAGAATCTATAAGGATTATTACTCTAAGAAGCATTACTCTTTAATTCAGGATCCAGGCTCCACTTACATAGGACACACTTTTCCTTCTTCAAGCTCAGCAACCGACATAGCCAAAAGCATCAAGTCTTATTTATCAGAAAATGGCTTTTTACTTTACAAATTGGAAGTTGTTGGATGTGACGGTACTGTTATTAATACGGGCTTAAGAAATGGTGTAATTCGACAAATAGAGATACATGTGGGAAGACCTCTACAATGGAGTATTTGTCTTCTCCATTACAACGAACTTCCATTCCGCCACCTTTTCGAATACTTAGATGGAAATACAACAGGCCCAATACGATATTCCGGACCGATTGGAAAGGCCCTACCTGATTGTGAAAGACTACCAGTTGATGATTTTAATCCTATTGATTGTGAGAGTCCAAAGTTGACAAGCATATTCTTAGCAAGGACCAATTGTACTTGCTTGAGATATCAGAAGTCATCAAGTCAGGACATTGTTCAGAAGACTTTGTAGTACGTGATCCTGGCCCAATATCACATTCAAGATGGCTTACTACTGCAAACCGAGTTTTGCGCCTCTACATCAGTGTGTCAAGCCCTTCTGAAAATCTGAGAGAAATTGTCATATTCATTCTCAAATGTTATATGCCTATGTGGTTTGCCATAAAAATAAACCGCAAATTCACAGATGGGCCTAGACATGTTTACAAAACTATTGAATCTACAAGGTACTTACCAGAAGAGCTGCTTCAAGTTGTTGATCCCGTTTTACAATGGAATGCTTACTTTGACCATCCCGATAATTTACTTTTGGCTATGGTAACTGATGAAAGAAACCATATCCGAGAGCTGGGCTTTAGGCGTATCGTGAAGGCAAAGCAAGCAATATCTGAAAGTGACTTTATCAGAATCTTTAAACCACCAAACCTAAACTTTGAAGCTAAAGACTACACCGAAATTATCAAATGGAACACCAGTACACTGATTCTTCCTCCACTGTTAAGAACATTGACTAATGAATAGATAAAACAGTATGTGAGCAATGACTTCAAGCCTGTTATAATTATAGATGCTTTCCCATGCCATACACAGGTAGTTGAAAGATGCGTTAAGCTAGTGACCGAAGCTTCAAGTAAAGTGTGTAGACACAGTTCCAGAGACAGCTATATTAGAACCACATTACTGTTACGCTCAGCGATGCCAACTTTTTCACACAAATCCGAATTTCAATGTATATCGATAGATAAAGACTAGAAAGGAAATATAAAGAGAGAGAAAGCGAAATAAATTTGTACATATTGTAAATAACACACCCTACATTGGATGGTTGGTTGGGTAGGGTGTGGTTGGAACTCGAAGTGCAGCCACCTCCCCGTGGTGAATTCTGGGTCGTTTTGTAAACAAAATGAACGAAGAGCTGCACCAACAATTGAATATTGAAACAAAAAAATTACCAAATATTTAATATTAGAAAATTTCTAAATTATCTAAAAGGAAACATTGTCAAACAACAAAATTGTCAGACAACGATAATGGCTGATATCGGCTGCGAGCGCATCGCTGGCATTCGTCACGTACGCCTCGCCTCTCTGTCCAGGTAGGCTACTCTGCTGTGTTTGACGAAGCTGCGCGACCGAATTCCACTTGAATATCAAAGTTTATCTTACATGCTTGGATTTTTAATATAATATTCTAATAGAATTAAACTATAGCATCTCTAAAAGTCGTATGATTAAAATGTACTAAACATTCAAACTTTGAAATTTTGCAAATACTACTAATTTTACTCATTTTGTACTATGTTGCGCGACTGGAAGATATGAAACAAATGTATAATAAGTGCAAATATGTTGATTTTACATACTTTTAGTAGTTAATTCATGGTATAGGAACGCAATTAAAACCATCTGGCATGCTTAAAAAAATTATGAAAAATTAAGGTTTCTCACAATTGTTTGCTAACTTCGATGGCATTGCGCGACCGGAAGATAAATTAATAAAAAAATAATAATTAGTGCTTTTTTAAGGTCTATACATCTATACCAATGGCAACTTTTCTGCACTCTAGCGATCTGAAATTTAAAAAAAAGTTTTTTTCGAACCACCCTAGTAATCAATCTTTGTACTATGTCCGTGCTCTTGTTGCTCAAATATATGGTCGGTCCGTTTGCTTTCCAGCATAAATTTCCAGATTGGTTGAAAAACACATTTCGGAATCAACAACAATCCACAAAAAATCAGATTGATAAAAAATACTTACTAATATGTTGTCGTCGTATCTGAGAGATAAAAGGCTTGTCATGTCAATAAGCTTTACTTTATAAGAACGGAAACTAAACTGGCATCTAGCACCCCTCTTGCTAGGAAGATAGGCGGGGGAGGTAGCCTCCCTCTCTACGGATGGACTTGCAGTCAGCAAAAATAGTTATCGTGTATCTCATGGATACAAGGTAAGTAATCGAGTGTTAAGGAATACCTAGCGGGGCGGGGTGTACCATTTTAACCTCCCATTTTAACCTCCAATCGCAAATAAAAAAAATCGGAACTAGAAATTTTTAATCTAAATGTAGCACTGCCTAACTCAAATTTAGAAAGTGAACAGTAAATTGCTCGAACCTTGAAACGTTTGCTTCAAAGAGCTGTCGTAGGAGATATTTCCCCTTCAATGTCGGGGGAAGTCTATCACGTTGCCTTGGACTCGGAAGCCGAGCAGCGGTACCTTGACTTGACCTTATAGTCGTGTGGTTTAGAGCAGGGATAGCCAACCGGCTGCCCGCCGATTTTTTTAATCGGCCCACGGCACTAAAGCAATTGAAAAAGAATATATTATGAAACAATAATGCTGCACTCACTTGTTCCATATTCTGCAACACTTATGTGAGCGAAAGCACTTTTCCCAACATGAATCATATTAATTCCTATGGAAGGAGCATGCTTACAGATAAAAATTTATCTCACCCCCTTGATGTTTCGGCTTCCGAAATCGGCATTGATATTATATTATTACTCCTTTTGTTACATCAAGTGTCCTTCCGCAAGCATCTCATTAGATTTTTACTATTCTCTGATAATTAAATAAAAAACGGATTTCATGTTTTGTTTTGCAATATTAATATATTTTTGTAAATCAGACTTCATTCGTTAAGAATACAGATTTTTAGGGTGTCTCAAAAAAATTTTTTCCGAAAACTTCAGCTCCCCACGGTTTTTCAGGTTCCATTTCGGTACAAAAGAAAAAGTGTGAGGTTAAAACACTGTAGGTTAAGGGGAAAGTTTGTACCCAAAAGCTTAAATTTTAAAATATAGACAAATTTTCAATTTTTTTAACTTTAAAAAAAATTATTTTATTTTAAATGAAAGATATAGTATAAGTATTTTTATACTATTTAAAAGTAATCCAAACAATATTTGTCAAAAAGTTTAATATTTTCGAAAAGTTCTAACAATCCAGTTTATTTCGACTAAGTTTTGAAAATAACATCACTCAGGTAGCGCCCGTTATTTGCGATGCCCTGCCGGACCCGTTCTGTAAAGCTTTCGATCCCTCATCTGTAGGGAAATAGCAGCGACTTCCTCACAAATAGCGAACTCCCGGACTCATTTTTTATTTTCAGGTGTTCTAATATTCCGATTACGACTTGGTTTCCTTGGTAATGTGCAGACCTACTTGTTCTCACGTTTGAGACCCATACCAGGATTGTTCTTCGATGAGGAGCGCCATCATTTACATAGAGCCCGAAGTGCGTCCTAAATAGTGGCTACTTCCTCATGAATTGAGAACTCCCGGATTCGTTACTCATTTTCAGATGTTCTAATGTTCCGAGAATGACCACTTGGTTTCCTTCGTAATGCAGTCCACTTGGTCTTACGTTTGAAACCCATAGCAGGATTGTTTTTCAATGAGGAACGTCATCATTTGCATAGAACACTGAAACACGCTCTAAATTACCTTCTGTCGCTGTTAGACTTGTTTTATAAAAAAAAAAAAAAACGACTCGATAACGAAACTGCGATGTTCACCGTACCAACTCATGGTGTCCGCTGTCAAGTATAAAATCACCCCGAACCGTTGCTACCATGCGCGCCGCCCTATCTCCACCAACCCCTTACCAATGACCATTATATATAGAACGGGCGCGATGGCCCAGTTGGCAAGAGCAGCCGGCCAGAGATCTGAACGACCCTGATTCTACACTTGTCGCGTCGCTGCAAATCCACCGCCGTGTTCACTAATAGTGGCGGGGCACGTAAAATAGTTCGTGGCTGCAATGTCCTCCAAGTTCTCAAATTTACCTCTGGAGGTGCGGAGTCGAGTGTTCCGGTCTCGTCAATTGACTCGGTTCAAAATTAAGGAACCGGTTATTTCGCCAAGTCCGACTCCGACCCTTGTGGTGCTAATTCAAAACAGGAGCCGCCCCTTTCAGCCCAACAGCCTATTAGGACCTGGTGAATAGAACCTCCAACCAGGGGGCATTAGCTAGAACAACAACAACAACAACAAGAACAGAAGATATGTGGTTTGCCATTTTGCCACACACTGTACTACATAAGATTGATGTCTTCCTTTAAGAGGAAGGTTCAAAGAGGCGAAATTTTTTGAAGGTACAAGTTTATACCGGTTGTTCAAATTAATGTCTCATGGTAAAGTCTGGAAAAAAAATTCATCTCTAGAAAATTCAGTAAATTCATAAAATAAAGAAAATTTCTCTCTAAAAAAATAAAGTTCCACGGCTCCATGGCGTTAACACATGTGATTTTTTTAAAATTTCAAAGCATATTTTTTATCCTGGAGTAAAAGAGTATGCAATTTGAATTATTTTTTTTTGCATTTGAAAAAAAATGGAATAACTACCAAAAACACTTAGTTCAATAATGTTTAATTGGCAGATTTGTGAAACATTTGTTTTCTATTTATAATCCATTAGTGATCTGGGAGAACAGTCCTTATTAAAATTTTTAAACTTTTTATTGTGTTTTTTAAACATATCAGTATAAATAACACTAAGCTTTTATTCCTCGATATCCGCTTAATTGCAATTTTATGTTTTGGAGCTATTTCGTACTAAGCTCGTATTTTTATTTTTAATGATAATTTATTTTAAGTTTTTATAAATGGGTAAACAGAAAATGGACAAAACAGAAAATGTTTTCAAAGAAATTATTCCTTCTAAAGATGTTAAGCTAAAAACGTAGAATTTTCTAAATAAACCGTTTAAAGACACAAAATAAAAATTAGTTATGAATATTAAAAAAATAATAATTTGGTACACTGAAGATCTAAATTATGAAAATTTATTCTCATAAAACTTTTTAAATATTATATTAAATGTGATGTTTAATACAACATTTGAAAATATCCGCTTAATTGTAATTTATATTTTGGTGTAATTTCGTATTAAGCTCGCATTTTTATGCTTAACGATAATTTATTTTATATTATATATATGGGTAATACAGGCAAAACAATAACAACTGTTTTCTAAGAAATTCTTACTTCTTAAGATGTTAAGCTAAAGACGTAGCATTTTCTAAATAAACCGTTTAAATACAGAAAATAAAAATTAGTTATGAATATTTAAAAAAAATAAAAATTTAGTACACTGAAGATCTAAACTATGAACATTTATTCTAATAAAACTTTTTAAATATTTGTATTAAATATGATATTTAATACAAATATTTAAAAATGTTAAATACAAATTTTTATCACTGGAAAACATCCACTTTATTGTATTTTATGTTTTGGTGCAATTTCGTATTAAGCTCGCTTTTATATGCTTAACGATAACTTATTTTAGTTTTTATATATGAGTAATATGGAAAAAATAGTAACAAATGTTTTATAAGAAATTCTTACGTCTGAAGATATTAAGCTAAATACCTTGTGTTAAAATAAACCTTAACATCCTTAAATGGCTTATTTAGACACATAATCAAAATTATTCATAGCTGTTTTAAAAAAATAAAAAATGGTACACTGAAGTTCTAACGATTGAACATTTATTCTAATAAAACATTTTAAACACTTGTATTAAATGTAATGTTTAATACAACATTGGAAAACAAACTTCAGATATAACAGATATTTATTTTTCTTTTTTGGAGAAGGAGGGAGGGGGAAAAGGAACAAAAAATCAAAACAGTTTCGCAGAAAAGAGTATGAAAATAAATATTCACAGAATTATGTATTTGAATAACATGCCTAGTTTTTGCTTTTTAAATATTTCATACAATATTATAGGAAATGTTATAGAAATGGAAACATTACATTTTCTAGATGCAATTCTAATAAAACGAAAATTAAATTTTTAAAATATTTGTACTCAAAATTAATTCTTGGTGAACTGTTACCGCATTGAGCATTTTATTAAAACAATATTTTCTTCCACGGCACATCCAAATGATAAAATTACTGTGAATATGTTTACTGGATTATTCAAATATATTTAAAAGAATGCCATACCTCTAAAAGCCGCATTTTCTATTAGCATAACTACATGAATGAAAATTTACTTTCAAATATTTCCGATAATAGCTTTACGAAGATTTAATTTGTAAACACTTTTGAAAAACGTTTTGTGACAGAAATTAAATTGAAAGTAATGTCAACATGAAGTGAAAAGGCCCATTTATAATGCATTATTTTAATGATAATGAAAATATTTAAATATACTGTCATTGTCTATATTTTGTTGTAGACAACAATAAAATATTTTAATATTCTCACAAATTAAGAGATTCTTTAATGTTACGAAATCTTTTAAATACTTACGATTGTAGAGGTTTTTTTCTAACATTTGCGCAAACTATGTGTAATTGCTTTATCCACTAAAATATTTGTTATGTGTGAAAAATTTTGTTTCTGAAAGCTTATATAAAATTAATATATTTCTATACATAATGGACGTTTATTTTGGTTTCTTCTTAAAAAAAACCATTACCAACTTTATAGATGAAGGCATATTTCATTTAAAACTAATTGTTTGTCCGGCTTTGCCCGGGTCGTTTGGACATTTTATTTTTCATCCCTTCTCCAACCCCATTCCGATGGGTAGGGATACGTAATTTTCGTATTTACGAAATAGATGGGAATAGATACGAAATTTTCCAATATGAGCGAATAAATGCAAAAATTGTTTTACTACTTTTTGACGAAAACTCAGTGATAAACGGTTTTTAAGCGAAATTATGTAATAATAGTAATAATTTATTAACATAATTGCTTAAAGACCATCCACGGTCTTTAAATGAGATCTCACTCTTGAAATTTGCCTATTGCTAAAGACTTAATGAAGAGAATGTGGAGTCTACTACAATATTAGCTTTTAACTAAGATTGTTGATACTTGCCTAACCAAGTAAGTAAAATTGTGACTTTTATTAATAAACGCGAAATTTTTGAATGAATATATATATATATATATATATATATATATATATATATATATATATATATATATATATATATATAATTTTATTTATTTTTTGCGAATAAAGGCGAAATTTTATATATTGTAATACTTTTTATGCGAAATTTATACGTACCTATACGGATGGACCTGAACTTGGAACTAAACGGCATCGGGAAAGTCATCATTCATCTGAGCGACCCTGAAAACTACGGATTCGCCACTAATCTCGGTTGTTTTTTTTAATGTCAACCCTGTCCCACCCCTACCATATAGGTGCACTAGGCATATCCTAAAATTATCCAATATATATTGGGCTTAAATGTAGTCGGGACTGTCATAAATTAGCTTAATGACCCCAAAAACTATGGATTCGACACTAATACAGGTTATTTTGGACATTTCAATTTTCACCCTTTCTCACCCAACCCATGTCGATGGGGGCTGAATTTGTACGTAGTACATAAAGACTATTTCCATAATGTCAACCCTTTATAAAGGATTTAGTTTTATACGACCAATTTTGGACATTTTATAAATAAATCTGGACCGTACAATATACATCAGTTAGCATGAGATATTGGGAGCAAGGTGTATTATAAAGTTAATAAAGAATTATCTGAAAATAAACTACCCTCTACTACCTAAAAATTAAATATATTAAATAAATGGAAGTGATTTTTAACAAATCACACAATCTAGGATATTATGGACATCGTGGGGTGTCCATAATTAAAGTCCCACTTTCAAAAGGCTGCAAAAAAAAGAACCACTGGTCAGAATGACTTCAAATTTGAACTGACTATACTGGAAGAAGCGGGGAAACGATTTGGCAAAATTTAAAAAAAAGTTTCCAAAATGTTACAGCGCCATCTATTGATACATTTTGGAACTTTTTTTTTATTATGCCAAATCGTTTCCCCCTTCTTCCAGTATATTCAGTTCAAATTTGAAGTCATTCTCACCAGTGGTTCTTTTTTTTGCAGCCTTTAGAAAGTGGGACTTTAATTATGGTCACCATATATATTTAGCTAACTATATAATTCTCCATATCTTAGACTAATGAATATTTCTAAATTCTTAAATGGTTATAACTGCTTTAAAAGATAATTTTATTTTACTTGCTTTGCCATATTAGTCAAATCTGGCATATATAGAGAGGTTGCAGTTTATAGCCATTCATCTAAATGCTTTGTGAACACTAAGCGTTGTTGTAATTTATAGTCATTCAGCGAAAAGTTTTCTCAATACTAAGTGTTGTTTTAGTTTTTATCAACTTAAATGTAGAATACAAGGATTCACAGCTATTTGTTGTACCATAAAGTGATTATCCGACATGCCACTATTTTTAAATTTCGGTATTTTGATTCTTGCAAAAGTTTTTCTAAATTTATCATTCAACCACAAGCCATAAAAATGTGAAATCAGCCTACAGTTCCCATTGGATGCTGAAGTCCAGAAACAAACTACAGTTTGTTTTGGAATCTCTAAGTAGCATTTTATGCGACTAATTTTAGACCATTATTGTGAATAAATCGAAACCATATATGCATCGGTTAGCATGATATACTGGTAACAAGTTCTATTATATAGGTAAGAAAAATTTATCTTAAATTAAACTAACCGTTAATATTCAAAAATTGAATATATTAAATTAATGCAAGTGATTTTTTGACAAATCGCAGAATCTAGGATATTGTTGGCTATGTTTCGGTTACATGGATGTCTTACGCCATTTGGCCACGGCTTAATATAAAGCATGAGTAGATATGGTAAGGATAATACGTAACACATTACCATATCTATCCAGAAAAACTAAAGGTTATTCTGGATGATTTTTTTCGCTTTAAAAATAGGTTTAAATAATGTAAATTATTCTTTAATCTTTGACTATTTGTGTATTCCAAATAAACTCCACTGATACTAACAGATATATAGCATACCACTGAACAGTTAAATAATAAGATAAAAGACTATAGCTATAAAATCTAATAGCTATAGTCTATTAGATTTTATAGCTATAGTCTTTAGTTAATGCAAGTAATTTTTTGAGAAATCGCACAATCTAGGATATTGTTGGCTGTGTTTCGGGTACATGGATGTCTTACGCCATTTGGCCACGGCTAAATATAAAGCATGAGTAGATATGGTAAGGATAATACGTAACACATTACCATATCTATCCAGAAAAACTCAAGGTTATTCTGGATGATTTTTTGTCGCTTTAAAAACAGGTTTAAATAATTTAACTTATTCTTTATTCTTTGACTATTTGTGTATTCCAAATAAACTCCACAGATACCAACAGATATATAACATGCCACTGAACAGTTACATAATAAGATAAAAGACTATAGATATAAAATCTAATAGATAAACTCAAATACTCTTATCTCTGATTCAGTTCCGTTCTTCCCGAAATCTTTAAGCACTCACTTTCAACCACGTTTCCACGTACAAGAGTAAAAAAGAATAAAACCTCTTACGGTACATGCCACATTGGTATTAACGTGAATGCCTGATACTGGCGAAAAACGAAATCGAGCAATAACTGTTGGTATCATAAACTGATATACACTAATATCTGAAGAACCTAGTTTTCGGTCATTGAGGCTTAATGTATCGGAAGATACTGAGCACCTCAGCGCCCGGAGTCAATTGGGAATCCTTTAGTTCCGAAAATAGCAAAAGGTATTTGCGAAATCATAATAAAGATACATAAAATTGGGAATTTTATGTTGCTTCTTTTATGTTCAAGAGTTATATGTAGGTATTTTCTAGAAGAATGCTAAACTCGGGCTTAGGTACCGAAAATAAAGGAGCTAATCAACATATTGTTGTTGCTTAGGGGAAATAAAATTCTCATAAATGATGATTACTCTACTTTTACTGGGGAATGTAAACCAATGACGAGGAAAACTGTCTGAAATTGTGCTAGTTGGGTTCTTAATGACGTTAGGCAATAGATAATAGAAAGAGTTTTATAGGCAGCCTGGCTTTCCACATTTTCTTGCAATGATATTATTTTGAAAGTGAGTATTGACGTGGGTTCGACGCTTTACAAAATATTAGCATATTAGCTGTAACATAATTTCTTTTAACTGAGATCACCTAATGTGTGTATATATATATGTGAGTACATGTTCATTTTGTACCAATTTGTATGTATGCATGTATATGTACATTTTGTATATATATATTTATATATATATATATGCTTTTGCTTGCTATCCTAAAATTATTCAATAAATTCATATCGTTGCAGTCTGTAGTTATTGCCGAGGAAATCACTCCAACACAGGAATATGCAACATTGTAATTGAGGATAAGATTTATAAAAACCAGATTAATATCATTTCAGTTCCAGAAAGTTCATCTCGATATTTCCCTCAAAGGCCTCAACCTCTCACCCGCGAAACAAGAGTCTTGGCGCTTTGGATCTCTACATTGTTCTGCGTCACTATTAGATTCGTGTTGTATGTTTTCACACTGCCAAAGCGCGGGATCGTGTCCTGGGAGTTTAGCGCGCTATGAAATTAGTCAGTGACGTTTCATAATTCCATGACCAGTGAGTCAGAATCACCTGGTCTCCGTCACAAGCTGTTTTGAAAACATATCGTAGGTTTTTTCAATCCAGAACCTCTTGTTTGGTGTTGTCATCTACTGCCATTTTTTCGTTAACTTTTCTTGGACGACCATTAAATTTTATAGTTTTGATAATAAATTTAATTAAGTCAGTTCAACTAGTTTAATCACCCTTTATGGCATTATATATATATATATATATATATATATATATATATATATATATATATATATATATATACTCACAAAGGGTTCGATTTGAGGCGGAACGCGCCGGAACGTCGTTCCGGTATATCTCTCCAGGAAAAGAAAATTACGTTAGATAAAAACATCTATTTAATAACATATTATTCTGTTGTTAGTGAGTGGGCGTGGCACATATATATATATATATATATATATATATATATATATATATATATATATATATATATATATATATATATATATATATATATATATATATATATATATATATATATATATATAATTTGGAATACCCCCAATATACTTCGGAAGGCTAGAGTTCCGGCACCTCTATTTCTAGAAATTGAGCAATATATATATATATATATATATATATATATATATATATATATATACACACAGACATACACGAAAGAGAGAAATATAGACTGATAAAAACACACGAACGCAACTACACTGTTACTCAAGAATTATTTCGTGCACTTTCCCCGCTTCAGATTGAGCCGTCCTCGCCTTTACAGCAGGTTGTATGCGATCGCCTTTGTTTGTACCCATGTTTACAGAGGTTTTAATACATTGTAATATGCATCGCGCAAAGAATTTAGAAACTGATGTAACTCGATGTGTGATTTCTTTTGTGTAATGATCAGCCAACGAACTCATGCTCATAGTAAGCGTAAAAGTGAGCGTAAAAAAAAAAATATCCGATTTCGTTTTTGCACTAGTGCAGAAAAATTGGGTACTGGTAGGTAGGTCACGTATGCAAAGTTTTGGGAAAAACAAAAAAAAATATCTTCTTTCTCCATTTCGGCCATGATTTTTAGCAGATTTTTAACGTTCAGTTAAAAATGTGTATTTTCATTGTTCTGTATGCAACTTGTCATTTTGTTCTTAAAAAAATACAGAGGTAATTCGAAACTTAATACAGAGAGGCAGCGGCTGACACACTGCAGGAAGGTAAAGAACTATTTTTGGCATGAAAATACAACAAGTTTAGAAACGAAGCTTAAAACTTTTGTGAAGGACTCACGTAAACTATTCGACATTTCTTCCTGTCAGTGTGTTTCTTTTAACAAATGTTCTTGCCCAAAGCATAAAAGGATCCCTGAAATGGAAAGAACTTTTCTTATAGACAAACGGGCACTTAGGCAAATGTCCATAGGCGCAGTTGACTTAAAATAAACTGAAAGCTGAGGAAATGAGTCGATAGGAAGTAGAAAGAGACAAAAGCAGTAAGTCATAAAATAAACGTTTCGCCATCTGTTACTCCATCTAGGCTCATATTTCCTGATCCAGATTCTGACGTGGATCCACATAACCCAGATAGTGACTCAGATTACTTGAAGCCTTCTCCATGCACATCCAGGAGGACTCAATCTGAAGGGAAAAAGACGTTACGATCAAGCCGATGTCCAGTAATAGCTATAGCTTGTGACAGAACCAGAGTTTCAGATCGGGCTGGAGCCATCATTGGAAGAGCTGTCTTGGAAGACTTGGGGTTGATTAGAAAAACAGACATTTTAAATGTAATTCATAGACATAAAATAAGAAGAGAGAGGGAAACAATTCGGAAAGAATATCAGGAAGGAAATTAAAGACAGCTGGAACCACTGAAGGGTTTTTATTTTGACGGAAGGAAGGACAAAACTCTAATGTAAGTGAGCGTAGGGGGAAAGATGTACCAGAAAACAGTCCTGGAAGAACACGTTACAATGATTAAGGAACCTGGAAGCAAGTACATTGGACACATAGCACTAACCTCATTATCAGCTTTGAGTATTTCTCAAATGATGCTGCAATTCGTGGAGAATAAGAATATTGACATTCATCAACTAGTAGAAATAGGGTGCGATGTAACAGTCGTTAGTACTAGCTATAAAATCGGCGTGAATCGCCTTTCTGGGGAAGCCATTGTGAAACCCTTGCACTGGTTTATCTGCCAGTTACACGCAAATGAGTAACCACTCTGACATTTAGTGCAGCATTTGGATGGTGGAACAAGTGGCCCTAATGCATTTTCTGGTCCTACTGGAAAAGCATTGTCAAATCGTAAAAACCTCCCAGTTGTGAGATTTGTAGACATTTCGAGCGAATTTCCGAAAATCGACATAAAGGATCTTAGCACAAGCAAGCGATAGCTGTGGGATATTTGTCAAGCTGTCCCAAATAGAAACTGCTCATCAAGTTTGTCACAAAAGCACACTGGGAAAATGTCTCAACATGTTGGCTAACAACTGCAAATCGAATAAAGTGTTTATACATTAGCTCATGAGAACCTTCAAACCAACTTCAAACTGTGGCAGAGTTCATCATGAAAGTGTACCCACCTATGTGGTTTACAGTCAAATTAAATCCATATTGAACGTATGGTCCACAAAATTTGTGGAATATACGTGCACTTAGGCAAATGTCCGTCACGACAATGAACGTCTCACGCTATCTTAAAAACGATTTAAAGACTGTGGTCGATCCAACTATCCAGAGAAATGGCCACCCGGAAGCAATAATCTTGTCAATGATCACAGACGACAGACACTCCATTCGAGAACTTGGACTACGTAGGATTTTACGAACAAGAAAGAAAAAAGGAAGGAATCAGACACTACAACATTCCATCACCCAACTTAGAGGTAATTTCATATATAAACCTTATTGATTGGCAGAAATGTAATTTAACGGAACCCCCAATTGACAGATGATTTAAGAAATTTGATTTCCAGTGAAGAGTCTGTAGCTCAACACCTGGGAAGCCTAAAAGTTTCTTCCCAAAGTGTTGAACGCTTCGTGAAACTAGTAACAGAGGTTTCTGCGGCTGTTTGTGGAGAAAATAAGCGTCACGGTTTTGTTAGAACCAGAACAGAGTCGAGAAAAGCTATGCTATCATTTGAAACCAAATGCGAGTACCGAGTAAAACCTGAATAACTGCAAGGGCAAAGGTGTTAAGTGTCGATATAGTTGGGTGGATGGGTGGGCATGGGTGGAACTCACAATGCAGCCAACTCCCCGTGGTGAGTTCTGGGTTTTTTTCTGAATTTTATTTCAGAAAAAGCGAAAAGCTGCATACAAAACAATGGAAATTCACATTTTTAACTGTATGGTAAAAATCTGCTAAAAATCACGGCCGAAATGCAGACGGAAGATATTTTTTGGTTTTTCCCAAAACTTTGCATACGTGACCTACCTACCAGTACCCAACTTTTCCGCACTAGGGCAAGAACAAAATCGAAAACTTTTTTTTTTACGCTCCGCCCTATTAACCATGCAGAACAAAGTCGACATTAACAAAATGCAGAGAAAGCCTCACCGGATTTTACATAGCATCACTTTATTTACGAGGTATAACACTAAATTAGCAATCTTGTGTAGGGAATGACGTCTAAGCATAGCAAACGAGCATTATATTGGTTGTAGACCAGGCCCGCACAACTTGAAACGTAATGTGATAAGGGCCACATTTCTGTATGGAAAGCTCCTGCGAGCCGCAGGAAAATGGAAAAGGCGTAAAATATTGTGTATAACAAAAAATAAATTAATGATTATTTTGAAAATTAAATAAATGTTAACATTTATTGCTTATTTATCCCTTTCGCAGTATTTTAAATATAAAATATAATACCGTATTTATAAGATTTTCTCTATTGTGCGCCTTCACAAAAGGCTTCGTGGACCACCGAGTGAGTGCTCGTCGTATGTTCTGCAGACCTGTTGTAGACAATGTTTCTTTGAATGGTGCGATGCATTACTGAATGTTGTTAGTCATTAGTAAAAAATTACGGAAGTTTGTTGTAAGGAATTACTATCCTTACTTACATAGTTTTGATGGATTGACCTCAAGACTATCTTACTGTGTTTTGCTTAATCGTCTGCCACCGTATCCTCTTTTTTCTCTCCTTAAAACTGCCACATTAAAAAGATGTCAATTTATATTTAATTATTTATTTATTGCTATTATTAGTATTATTTTTATTTTTTATTCATTATTATTACTATTATTATTTTAATTATTATTAATTTTATTTTTATTTATTTAGTTAGTTTTTTTTCATTTCAAATATCAACTCTTTCCTTTTAATCCTGAGAACGGAAATATAGCCACACAAAATTATCCATACCGAGGATATGGACTCTGGTGCTTCGTAATGTACTATGTCTATGTCAATAGTTTTCATTGGTTATGTCTTAGTGAAGTAATCCATAACAAGGGCAAAATCTATACGTCTAAAGCTACCTCCATGCTGAAGATGTAATATTTGCCTAAACTAAGGTTTAAATAATTTGATAACCTCGATGCCTAAAATTAGCTAGCTTGTTCAAGTCCTCTTGTTTTATTTTTGACTAGCTGAAAACCCGCGCTTCGCTACGGAGTACATTCAAATAAAATACAACGGTCAATTTATGCAATTAATGCAAAAAAATAAATATATATATTTATAATAAATGCGATGATCAATGTATACAATTGATGTAAAAAAATATATATATTTAGAAAAAAATCGTAAGGGATAATTTTTTGGATAATATCCAATCGTCTGCTGCATTAGAGAAAAAACTTTTTTTTTGTCTATTTAGTTGTTATGCACGTGACGATAAATTTATTTAAAGTACCAGAAAAAGAAATCACGTGTTCAGCATCTAATAAATTAAATTCTAAAAATTAATCTTTAAAAATTCACTAAAAATTAGAAAATCAAGGAAAAGGTTAAAAAAAATATCATTTTAAAGGAATTTTTATGATATTTCTCGTGATATAAATTTTATAACCCTCAAGTTATTATTTTAAATGCAAACTTAAAAGAAGTTACAAAAACAACTTAAAAATTTAACTTAAAAAAATCTAAGAAGAATTTTTCAAAAATGTCTCTTAGTGCACCCCTACACCATAAGAAGAATCGCCATGCAAAATTTCAGCCCATTAGGTCCAGCGGTTTGTTCTGTGCGTTGTATGCCAGTCAGTGAGTCAGTTACGGAACTGTTTTATATACAGTGGCTCCCAAAAGTGTGCGTACATTTACGATTTTCATTGAAATAGGGGTCTATCCATTAATTAAAATGAATATTTCAGAATGGGTATTTAATAATAAGATCTATAATCTATTCTTAACAAAACTACGTGAAATATTTTGAAAATATAGTAAAAATTTATTTTTAAGAAACCAATAATCCAAAAGTAACAAAAACTTTATCTCACAAAAGTCATCGTACACTTGTAAAAAATCTCTACATATTAGTAAATATTCTAATTTTTTGTTAAATTAATATTTAGTAGGATATCCTTTAGCATCCACAACATCTTTCAAACGTCTGGGAATAGATTGCTTTAGTTCTTTTGTAATTTTTGCATCAATATTCATCCGTTCTTCCATCATAATTGTTTTTAGTTCGCTTTTCGTGTGAATGTCGTATTTTCGTACTCGAATCTCCAGTTCACTCCAAATATGTTCTAATGGTTTTAAATCTGGCGATTGAGGTGGTGTTTTCAAAACTTGTGGACGATTATAGAGACAACAGAGGCGAACGTTGAGAGCCGTGAGCATAGGATCGTTATCTTGATAAAAAACAAAGTTGTTTCCAATACCCAAATTTTGAGCTGATAATTTTAAATTGTCTCTTAAAATATTTATAAAAACAGCATGATTCATTATGCCATCAATAAATACCAAATTTCCTAGACCTGATGCTGATATGCACCCCCACACAAGGATTTCTCCACCGGCATGATTAACTGTTCCTACTGAGTTCTTGGAATTAAGTTCCTCATTTTTTTCTTCTCCATACAATTATACGCCCATCAGAACCAAAAATGTTCATCGGCAAATAAGACATTAATCCAATAGGTTTGGGGCTTATTTATCATTGATAGTGCGAAGGGAAGCCTAAACTTTCTGTTTTTCTCAATCACAAAAAATTTTCTATGGGCAACGCCTATGTAATCAAGCTGTTCTGAGAACTCGTCAAAAAATTTCAAGTGAAATTGAAGTAGAAAATGTTTCATTGAATTCTGCAGAAACTTTTATAGCACTCAAACGTGAATTTTTCACAAATTTTCTAATTATAAATCTCTGAAAACGTTTTGTTAAATTTGCCGGACGGCCTTTTCTTACCTTGTTTTCGATCCAATTTTCTTCTTTAAAGCGTTTTTTCACATACTGCACAGTAGAATGGGATAAATTAAGTAATTTAGCAATATTTCGAACTGATTTACCACTACTATGATGAAAAATAATCGATTTTCGAATGCTGTTTAATGTTTCTTTACGACTACGAGCCATTTTTAAACAATAAATAGAATATTACGGAGTAGGCAAGCAAAAATTAAAGACAAACGATATTTTAAACTCCACCACAATTCAAAAATAAAAATAAAGCGCCAGACGATAATTTTAATTATGAATTTATCCGAAAATATTTCAGTGTACGATGACTTTTGTGGGATAAAGTTTTTGTTACTTTTTCATTACTGGTTTCTTAAAAATAAAGTTTTATTATGTTTTCAAAATATTTCATGTAGTTTTGTTAAGAATAGATTATAGATCTTATTATTAAATACCCATTCTGAAATATTCATTTTAATTAATGGATAGACCCCTATTTCATTGAAATTCGTAAGTGTACGAACACTGTTGGGAGCCACTGTATATAGATTATGCTTTAATTCTTTAAATACAGATATTCCTCCACTTACGATCCAGAGAGGGACCGAGACATTGGTCGTAAATCGAGTTTATAATATATATATATATATATATATATATATATATATATATATATATATATATATATATATATATATATTTCTTACTTTCATATATACATACGTAAATTAAAATACATCGTCTTTAGCAGGGCCCGACTTTGACACAATGGGGCCCTGGGCAAAGCAGACTTTGGGGGCCCCCTGTAAGGACAGATCCAGAGGGGGGCATGTACCCTCTCCTCAGGACCAGATTTCCACATGAACATGTGGGACACTCACCCAAGCCTCCCTTAAATCGGGACCAGATATTCAAAAAAAATTTCGACCGCCAAAAAATTTCGAAGTCAAAAATTTGAAGAAAATGATGAATATTAATAAGAAGTGTTAATTAATTAATTTACTTTTAATGTTAATAAATAAATTCATGAAATTTTCTTTTGAAATTCAAAATAAATCACAGTCTGGAGTTATTACAATTCTCCCCTCCCACCCCCCAGCCCCCCAAAAAAATTAAACCAGAAATGCTTATGGACGTAAGCATGCTTTCACTATAGTGGGTGCACTGTGCTCCACCCAGGATTTTTTTCTGTATCCGCCACTGCACCCCTTTACTATATTAACCAAAAAACCAATTCTCAAAACTATGTACAACTTTATACTAAATTAGGGGGCCCCATAAGTTTGGGGGCCCTGGGCAAGTGTCCCACTTGCCCATGCGGAAATCTGGGCCTGGTCTTTAGAAGACATAAATTATTCTTCGTCATCACTACTTATTATGTTAATACAATCCATTGGTTCAGAATTTGCGACATAGAATACGTTGAAAATTTTGTTAACAGATATCCAAGGTAGTTTAAACAGTTTGCGTCTTCGTTTCCTTGTGTATTGCCTGGTATCAAGCCACATTTTCCTGAATACGATTTACACCTGTGAATCTTTCTTCATTTGGATCCATTGCTCCTAATTGTTGAAGTCATAATTAATATAATGAAAAGCTGAAGCTATTTCTGAAGTCAATGAAGATTTATTTGATTTATCGTGTGGATATCGAAACTAGTGCATTATACATATTTATTATTGCTTCATAAATTTTTGGCACTATTACAGAATATTGCATCATATATTTAAATAATTATGTAATATATATATAGGTATGTACTGTACATTCAAGGAACAGTATTTTTGAGGAACAAAATTATTTTTTTAATTTAAAAATTTCGGTCGTAATTGATAGCGGTCGTAAGTCGAGGAATGTCTGTAGTTTAATTAAACATTACTTATTTAAATTACAACCCTTAATATTTAATTATATATATACAACTGTACGTACGTATATATCTTTATAATTTCGTGTGTACATATACGAATTTTTAAGATCTACATGAATATAAAATAAATTTTTTGAGTCTTATTCATTTAATTTAAAAAAAATTCGCCTAAAAACATAAGATTTCCCTATCCCAAGAGTAATGAATGTGAAGATATATATAGCTGAAGATGCAAAAACAAAGCTTCTTTCTTTCGTAATGTAATACCCTATTTCTATAATCAGAGACATCATTAAATATGTATTAGAAGAATCCCTAACAAACAGTGATTTTTTTGAAGCTGGAAAAAGAACTATGCTGAATATGGAGCTGAAACATACATGTTCTTTTCGTAATTTTTTGAAAATTATACACTGCAAGTCATTAGTTATTTGAAAATTATTTCCATCAAATTAGTAGTTTTATGGAAACTACATTCATTTTTCTGAGTATAACTTCTTATTTAACATTTTTGTCATTATCTACTTTTCTTCTTTGAAAAATCACGAACTGAATACATAAAATCAGGTCTTTGTTTTAATCAAAAAGCGTAAATATGCCAAAAGATTGGGGGAAAAAATGCCAGAAAATAATTTCTAAACGCTACCTTTATTCATTTACAGTTTTACACAGATTTAATACATTTGTTTGCTTTACAGAAATTACCTAAAATATGCTGTTTTTTTTTTTTTCATTTTTTACTTGGGGATATTTTTGACTGTTAAGATTCCAAATTTCTAATTACTGTTTATCAAAATAATATTTTAAATCACAACGACCTTGCGTAACTAAGGTTTTTACATCAATATTAAAGTGTAATGTATATAATATTAATTTAGCAGAATTAACTCCTCTATATCCTTATTAAAACGTAATGTATTTAAATATTAAGTTATGGTTATAAAATATTGTACAAAACTTTAATTCCTTAGATAGAATAATATTATAAAAAAATTATTTAAGAGAATTTTAAAAATTTTCCCCTTTTACATATATAGTCATATCTCGGTACTCCTTCGCTTCGGTTCTCGTCGCATTTCGACGCGAAAAAATTGCTTCGGTACCCGTTTGCTTGTTTCTCGTCGCATTTAGACGGGGAAAAATTGTTTCGGTACTCATTTGCACGGTAATCATCGCATTTCGACGCTAAAAAATTGCTTCGGTACTCATTTGCACGGTAATCATCGCATTTCGACGCTAAAAAATTGCTTCGGTACTAGTTTGCCCGGTTCTCGTTGCATTTCGATGCGAAAAAATTGCTTCGGTACTCGTTTGCACGGTAATCATAGCATTTCGACGCGAAAAAAATTGCATCGGTACTCGTTTGCTTGGTTCTCGTCGCATTTCGACGGAGAAAAATTGTTTCGGTACTCATTTGCACGGTAATCATCGCATTTCGACGCTAAAAAATTGCTTCGGTACTAGTTCGCCCGGTTCTCGTTGCATTTCGATGCGAAAAAATTGCTTCGGTACTCGTTTGCACGGTAATCATCAAAATTCGACGCGAAAAAATTGCATCGGTACTCGTTTGCGCGGTTCTCGTCGCATTTCTATGGGAAAAAATTGCTTCGGTACTTATTTGCACGGTAATCATCGTATTTCGAAGAGAAAAAAATTGCTTCGGTACTCGTTTTTCTGTTCTCGTCGCATGTCGACGCGAAAAAATTGCTTCGATACTCATTTTCTCGGTTCTCGTCCCATTTCGACGTGAAAAAATTGCTTCGGTACTCGTTAATCATCGCATTTCGACGCCAAAAAATTGCTTTGGTACTCGTTTGCTCGGTTCTCGTCGCATTTCGACACGAAAAAATTACTTCGGTACTCGTTTGCTCGGTTCACGTCGCATTTCGACGCGAAAAAATTGCTTCGGATCTCTTCAAACATGCTAAAACATGTATGAGACGAGTTGGCTCCCCCGAATCCAGTCTCTCCAGATGAAAAAAAAACAAACGAAATAGGTTGAATTACGAAATTTTGTTGAACAGTATCATCCTGACATAGTTCTAGCAAGCTGAAATATGGATTTGTTTAGTGATTAAGCAATGTCTCCTTTCAGAAACATTCAGTTACTTAGGCAAAAGCAAGTATCAATTGATAGGTTTGTAGCGAAATTCCCTAAATCTGAGCTTATAACAGATATCGGGACTTTTAAGAGACAGATAAGAGAAAGAATCATTGTGCAAGCGCCTGGTGTTTTATTGGAAGAAGACTCCCTTTTCAGGAAATAACCCCTCTCTTCGCCACTTTTTCATAAGGCCATCAACTCTTTTCAGTCCAGATTGAGCAAATATAAATTTTATTTTATTTTACCTATTTATTGTTTAAATTATGTCTCACTAGTTTAAAGATTTTGTATAATAAAAAAAAACCATCAGTTTAAAAATTGTTTAGTAAAATGTGAAAATTCTGGTTTTCATTAACGAATTAATTCAATTTGCATTTATCATTATGGGAAAAATTCGTTCGGTACTCGTCGTACCTTCTGGAACCAATTAAGTTACCGTGGTACCACTGTATTTGGACAATGAAATTTACAGAAAAAAATTTATTTGCACTTATTTTTGATTTCCGTATATTTTAACTAAAACCTCTCCCTCTCACTAGCTACTAAAGAAAAGTTTCGTAACAGATGTAAAGACGAGTAAAAATGAAATAGACCTAGAGATAAGTACTAAAAGCATAAAATGCGGATTTTCAGATAGCTGAAGGGTGTGAAATAAGGTAATGAAGAATGGCATCATACTATCATCCAGTCATATCTACAGAAAACATTGTTTCTTCATTGAACCCTAGCGCAGTAGTCGATACCGAATATTTCATTGCCGGGGGCATTCGAATTCTTTTAGCTTCTAAAATAACTAAAGAATTTGACAAAATGTAATAAAGATAGTCGCGGAGGAAATCGGTTGTTAAGGTCCATCTGTTATCATCTCAAATGGTACTTTACTTGACAGAAGATTGGGGGGAGGGGGGTAAAGCTTTAGATTAGATATATTGAAGTTGTTTCATAATACAACTATTTTGTTTTAATGGCGGCTCAATGTTATCTGGAAATTGAATTACAGGTAATAGGAAGACATTTATGAAAATAACTTATTTGATTATATGTTGAAATACCTTATGCAGTTGTCAAGTTTAATTTATCTCGAGCCTAGCAGTGAAAGATTTTATCCAGACTTTGAAAGTTTCTAATATTTCACCAGAAATTTTTTTGGTTTTTTTATTTTAAGAAATCCACACTATTTATAATCATAGAAAATTATTTAGACTACAGAAATTAAGACAAATTAAGAGAATTTTTATCCATAGTTTAACATTGAGGCGAGGGAAACCGATAGGGTTAGTACACAGCAGCCTTAAGCGACGACAGGTGCCTGGCATGCAGGTCAATCTATCTCCTGCAGTCCGACGAGGGATTCCGAAATCGATTCTCGTCTGCAGAAAGGCACCTTCGCTTCTTTAAGTAGCCGAAACATGAAGGTGAAATCCAAATGTGAGCAGGAAAATACATTTCTAAAGTTGTGGATGCAACGCGAAGAAGAATATCCTTTTAGGAAAAACTTTCTTGTGATACCTTGCGAGGAATTTTAGATTTGCTGTTATAAAGGTATCAAATCACAAATTTCTTCATTCAGTGATAGACAAATATCAATTATAGAAGAGGATAGACCATAAATCCTGTAACACAAATGTTGCATATCGCAGTGTTGTTATAGTACATACAGTCTATGTTTTGATGGCAAACGCTGCATAGAAGGTTTCAATAACCTAAAAATCAGAATTTTTTTAATTATTATTTTTTTGTGTCATAGATCCGTATAAAACTGGTATACTTACAAAGCAGTAAGCTCATATAAAAACTCAGGCTCCGGTGACAGAAAAATCGTGTTCTGCGTATCGAAAAAGATAGTATATTGGATAATAAGAAAGTATATAATTGCAGTTGCATATAGCAGTTGTAGAATTGCAGTTCTACGATCCGTGTTTTAAATCCCTTGGTACCAGATGTAACAGAGTGAATGCAAGGTAGGCACCATCTATTTGTTACCATGTTTTTATTAACTTGCTTTCTTGTTTGTTTGTGTGTGTGTGTGTGTGTGTGTGTGTGTGTGAGTGTGTGTGTGAGTGTGTGTGTGTGTGTTTGTCCAGTACAAATCTTGCAATCCATTTTTAACTAACTGCCCGACTAGCTAGACATTTGAAACTTTTAAAATAGCTCAGAACACGATGACAGTGCATTTTTTAATTACTTTTAGCCATCTTTAAACAGAATTAAATTTATTTTTAGTTAATTTTGTACAAATCTTGTAATCGATTTTTAGCTAACTTCCCGACTAAATAGACATTTGAAACTTTTAGAATAGCTGAGAACACTATGACAATGCATTTTTTAATACTTTTAGCCATCTTTAAGCAGAATGAAAGTAATTTTCAGTTATTTTCAGTTAATTTTGTTTTGTAGACTGGTGCAGCCATCTATTGGCCGGATCGGGAATGAAAAGTTATATCCAATTCAGTTTCTTACAAGTTGATGGGATAATTCATCAAAAAAATTTAAAAAAGTATTTATTAATACATAGAATTGTTAAGTTTACATGATTCAACAGAAAATTTAAAAATATGGTATATAAAAAGTTCTTTTTAATCTTGTAATTATGTATATTATTTTGGACCAGAAACATTCCGTGACAGCATTTGTGTCAGTTAAAAAGTATTTTGTTTTAGTGACATAACATGCTAAGATATACCTGCATATTGTTTACATAACAGCTTGCGGACACACAAAATTAATTATTGAAGGTAATTTGGCCAGTATCCCCGAGTTTAGATCTCAATGAAGCATGCCAGTTGTTGTATCAATAATATCATTCTACATTAGCTGCATCTGACAACTTACATGACTTAAATAACCCACTTAATAACATACTGTCGATCAAAGTCATGGATCAACATTCGAAATGTTTTAGAGATGCAGGTCTATCATTAACCCTCCGGCCGCGTCCGACGTCAAAATTGCGTTATACTGATTCCGTTCATATTGATCAGGCCATGGTATTAGTGGTGTCATAACAATTAAATGTTTTTAAATTTTTTTTTTCCATTTCTAGAATATTGGAAATTTTCTGAATCATTTCATACAAACCGCATTAAAATATTCCAATTAGAACATTTGAAACTATGACATTTAAGAATCATTCCGATGTAAGCATTACCAGTGTGGGTACTTTTAAAGCCTTTTTTCAAGTAATGATAATTTTTATGCTTTGCGCACAGTGTATAAAAGAAACTACTGCAGATATTGCTTTCAAATTTCCAGGGTAAGCGTATATCATCAGGGTAAGTCATAATCAGGGTAAGTGCAACTGTAATGCTACCAAAAATATGCACCTAATTTTGTCTGAAAAAATATTTTACTAAGAATTTAATAGTATTTTACTTGTAATTTTAATGTGCTTTTCCAGTCTTTTAAAATCTAATTGTCCTAGAGTAAATATTACTTGGTGTTATAAAATTTATGTTGGGATTTTCACCGATAGTTTTCCCGTAGTGTAGAATTGCACTTATGCTATTGTTTTGATTTTGGCAGTAGCCAAATACGATTTCTTAGTATCCTAGTGATCGGATAATCAACCGTGTTAACCTAGTATGTTCATTTGTGAATGACGTCCTTACCCCAGATACTGTTGTATGATGTCATTTGCATTCATCAAATGTTAGTGGGGTTTTATTTATTTTTCTCCATGGTTTATTGATTACGAGTTGGGATCAGCTCGTGGTGTGCTGTATATAATTTATGCAAATATTGTCTATATATATAAAACAGTTCCGTAACTGACTGACTGACACACTGACTGACATACAAATCATAGGCCAAACCGCTGGATCTAAAGGGCTGAAATTTGCATGGAGATTTTTCTTATAGTGTAGGGGTGCACTAAGAAAGCTTTTTGAAAAATTCTTCATAGATTTTTTTAAATTAAATTTTTAAGCTGTTATTATATATTTTTTAAAGTTTGCATTTAAAATAATTAGTTGAGGGTTATACAATTTACATCACGAGAAAGACCATAAAAAGTCCTTTAAAATGAAATCTTTTTCGAATCTTTACCTTCATTTTCTGATTTTTGGTGAATTTTTAAATATTATTTTTTTGATTTTAACTTATTAAATGCTGATCACGTGATTTCTGTTTCTGGTACTTTAAATAAATTTATCGTCACGTGATAACAACGAAATAGACAAAAAAAAATATTTTTTTTCCTTGCTAATGCAGCAGACCATTGGACATTATCCAATAAAATATTGAAATACAGTAAAAGAAATGTTCCTCAAACTGTACTATATTCTTTAGTATGGCCTATTAGATTTAATTTAAATATTTTATTCTACATTATTTTGTCTTTAAAAATATCCCTTACGATTTTTTTATAAATATATATATATATATATATATATATATATATATATATATATATATATATATATATATATATATATATATATATATATATATATATGTGTGTGTGTGTGTGTGTGTGTGTATTTTGACATCAATTGTATACATTGATCGTCGTGTTTATTACAAATATATACATTTATTTTTTTGGCATTATTTGCATACATTGACCATTGTATTTAATTTGAATGCACTCCGTAGCGAAGTGCGGGTTTTCAGCTAGTGTGTATATATATATCGACTGTGTAGCGAATTTGTTTGCCATTGCTTTTGCTCTCACTCTCTTTTTCTCTGTTTTGCCGGCTGAGGTAGAACCTATTATAATTGAGATGTGTCGTGGACTGCGTTCCTGATACAGTTTTATATTATTATGGTTGAATGTAAATTAACATTTTAATTTATTTATAACTTCGAATAAAGAATTTTTATTTTATCTCTGTTTATGCCGTTATATACTGCCAGCCACAGTCTACTTATTGTCACTAAGTATGACAATGACTTAACTAGGTGTAGAGTTATACGTAATGTTTTCTCATTACAAAACTGCAAAAATGAATCTATAAGCTTTATAATTGTTGTTATAAGCTTGTGCGCAGTGTATCAGTATAAACTTGAAAATTTCAGAAAATTACCTAACTTCTTATTTCATAAATAAACTTCTTATTTACTTGTATTAAAATTAATTCAGGGAATATAGTCTATAAAATTTAGACAAGTAATACTTAAAATTTGAAATATAATATACAATAACAAATAAAGATATAGATGTTCGAACTAACAGCAAAAATTCTACCTTTTTCACTTGTGTAAAGGTTGTAACTCCATAGTGCGTAGCAGTGAATTTTTGGGTATCTGAACAGAGAAATACGTTACTTCCCAGTCGAAAGGATTTTATTATATGTTTAAATACATGGAGACGTAATTTCACCATAAGGCTTCAAAGAAAAAATTGCTTTTAACAATGTGTATAATTCTAAAATATATGTAAATTAATTTGTCTTTTGGCTGGCTATTATTTTCCCTTGCTTGATTGAATTTATTTTCGCATTTTCCCTTGCATTTTACGGTCTCTGATACAAGGACGTTTATTGGTCGAAATACTCTTCATTGATTGGTTAAAATCAGGAACATTTCTCGGGATCCGATCATTTCCATTACCGGATTTGGCACTAAGCGATTGCTAATCTGTTATTGGACAATGTGACTAGTATCCGAATCCGTTGTCAGACTAGCGTCGTCCATGCATTTCAGTTTTTGCTCTGACGTCCTGGAACTAAACAATATTGTTTGTAGGAAATATTTTATTTCCTAAATTCTTTTCTGTTTATTTTTTTTTTATTTTAATTCTGTCTCAAACGCGGTATTTGCCATATGCACAAACTCTAAATCAATAAATTAAAATGTCTCATTTTCTTCCATTCTCCTTTTCTCCCATGTGATTATTTTTTTTAACTGAATTAACACTGCTATGTACTAACCCTATCGGATTCGCTGACCTCAATGTCACCTCAATAACCTATAGACAAAATGTGCCTAATACTTACAGTCACATAAATGCTGATAATCCATTAAAAATGGTATTTTCAGAGAGCCTGAACTTTTCTGCACATTAAAACAGGATTCATTTTATAAATTCCGTCCACCAAAGGAATATATGGGTGTTTAGAACATACTATATCAGATTTTGTACCCAGAATAATTTAAATTAAAAAAAATTCAGGTAGTCTAACCTGTAGTAGTCTTCTAACGAAACAACTACGGGTTATTAACGTAGGATTACTTATCGTTACTTAACTCTTTTGTATATATATATATATATATATATATATATATATATATATATATATATATATATATATATATATATATATATATATATATATATATTTATTTATTTATTTATTTATTTATTTATTTATTTATATATGCATATACAGAGGCTGTACGCACATTTATAGATGATTTTGGTAAGCGGTAATACAAAATTGTTTGCTGCAAAAGAAATAATTGCAATTGTACTATGTTTTTAAAAGTCAAAATTATCGTCTGCGGCTTGAAAGTTTTGTTTTTATTCAAAATGGCGTTTTTAACAAAGCAGTGGTTCGAAGGCTACATTTATGCTCTTTCCGAAGAGAAATATGCATACTCCGTTATCCAAAAACGATGTGAGAGTCATGGTTTTGTGATATCTAAAGTGTCGATAGGTAATATCGTCAACAAGAAAGGAAAAAAACGTCAAATTGGAGCCTTAAGTGGGACAAAAATTCCAAACAAGTATCCAAGGAAAAAACGGACATCTTCGACTATTGCAAAGGTACGTTGTTTAATGTTAAAAGAAAATCTCCCTAGTCAAAGGACAGTAGCAAAGGACAGTAGTCATTAAAATGCTCGGTGTCCACTGTAAACAAAATGATAAACGTTGATTTAAATCTTAAGAAAGCAAAAAAACGGAATGTGTATCGTCTTCTTCCAAATCATATCGCTGAACGCAGGACACGCTGCAGAATTCTATATGAGAAACACTTATCCAAAGAAAAATGGAAAACAATTGTCACAATAGATGAATCATGGGTGCATTTAAATGATTGCAACAAAAAAAGAGCCATTTATTATCATAAAATGGGAGAAAAAAATTTAAGTACATGGTTCAAAGAATCGAAAGAAAGTTTTTCTAAGGGATTCATGATTGTTGCTGGTTTTTCTTATAATGGCAAGTTAAAAATAAAGAGAGTGGAAAAAAATGTCAAGATTAACTCCAAATACTATCAGGAACATATTTTATCGCCAATTTTTCTGAATGAAATACCATCGCTTTACCCACAGTGCCATCAATCTGTGAGACTCCATCAGGACAAAGCTAGCAGTCACACATCAAACTCCACAGTAAATTTCCTAAAAGAAATGGAACAAAAAACTGGTATCAAGGCCATAACCTTCACTGATATCCCTACTAAATCTCCCGATGTATCACCTATGGATTTTGGTGCTTTCGGACTTTTAAAATCTGCATTATCCAAACGTCGTCCCAAAACCCTTACAGGACTCTGGAAAGCTGTTCAGGAGGAATGGGATAGAATACCTCTTCTGACACTTCAAAAGGCATTATTATCCTGGAAATTGCGGTGTCGAAAGATAGTTCAGAATAAGGTTCAGAACATTTAAAACTCAAGAATTTTA
This sequence comes from Dolomedes plantarius, assembly GCA_907164885.2. Classification (NCBI taxonomy): domain Eukaryota; kingdom Metazoa; phylum Arthropoda; class Arachnida; order Araneae; family Dolomedidae; genus Dolomedes; species Dolomedes plantarius. The sequence goes on along the minus strand of OU015502.1, from coordinate 58,264,044 downwards.
TGTAATTTAGTTTTGTGAATACAATATACATTGTCTAAAAAATGTGTGAACAGCCTCTGTATATATATGTCAAAATTTTGACGCATTTTTGTACTTTTCTATGTAACTGTATACCGCTTGCCCAAGCGATACAGACTGGGTTTAGAGCGGTGCCAAAATTATAATCAGCGACAACTGATGGTTTTAGCGTCTGAAATTTTGGCTTTCCAGAGTACCGTTATGGAGGAAAGTAACCATACGTTAAAAATATTATTTGCGTAAAAATATCGAAAAATGCCTCAAGGTGTAAAATTTCTTTTTCCATTGCAGCGTACAATTAGAAAATTTAAACAATAAATTTTGCAGTGTAGAATTAATTCAAGTTGTCAATTCTTGAACAAAATTTCTCCATAGGTTAATATTGAGGTGAGCGAATCCAATAGAGTTAGTACACATCAGCCTTAAATGTCTCCTTGCGATAAACCTATAAAAGATGTAAATTCCGGCTGTGATTTTGTACAGAAAATCATGGAAGTTCAAGCTCATTTAAGCAGGACTACGATGCAGGAAAGACTTTTCAATGCCGGGATACTTGAAACTGCAACTTCACTTTTAATAGGTAAACGGTTCCCACAGGGGGTCATTAATCATAAACATCATGATAAAAGCATGGGAGTGGAAAAACAATAGAATGAAAACAAAAGAAATAAAAGTACCATTTCAGGAACTTAATAATGGGGGATTTACATATTCCATATATTTTCAGAAGGGAATTCATTTTCTACCCCAACAAATACTTGTTTGTTTTCAAAACTAATGTGCATAGAGATAGGATTAAAGGAATAAAACATTGAGAAAATGATTGTATGTAAGTAAAATTGAAGAAATATGTGCCTTTGTTTGTGAATCACGCTATCTATAGATTTAAAGATATTAAATTTTTAAGAAACTGCAGGTAATGAAAAAAAAATATAATGCGTGGAAATCCATAGAAAACATAGACACTATTTTAAAATCACAATGTGTCAAGAAAAGCGAAAACGTTTTAAATATATCAGTATTCGCTTGAAAATATCATTAGTTTTATGTAGAATAATCATGCTTTTAATGCCTTCCTCACAAAGCCTTACTCTTAATATCTTGTTGGAAGAATCATCTCTTGAACAATTTTCGTTAACTTTATGTCGAAGCTTGTTTAGTTACGTATGAAAATGCTCCAAATTGGTATCTATTTCGAAAGTAAAGCAAGAGTAGTTGCTTCTAATAAACTAACATTCTGTTTCATTTATAATAAGCTAGAAATTACAGATTAGAATAATAAAGTAGGCAGTCCATGATTAGTTATATGTTAAACAAAATATATGTTTCTATGATATATTGTGTACGTTCATTCTTTTTTAAGTTCTGCAATGCATGATCTTCTTTCTTTGAATTCGTTCAAAATCTTATTTCCTTGTAATAACGCTGTAAAATATTCGTTGTTATTAGATGTAATTACAAATTTTACTAATACCTCGTGTTTCGATAGTTTTAGTTAACTTCTGTCGTTTGAAGATAAACTCATCGAAATAACAGGAAAAGTAGTAAACATTTATCTGATACTTTATATAAGATTGAATATTTTCATTTCCTATTGGAATAATTGTATAACTTGGACGAATCAACAATATGTATGACCGACAGTGTGTAAATTTTAGTAATATAAATGTTATTGAAATGCAATATAAATTAGTTGAAATGCACTTGGATGAAATGTATCAAAATTACGTATATTGCATGAAATGCATCAAAAATACATGTACTGCATGAAATGTATCTGAAATGCATATATTGCATGAAATCTATCAAAAATGTGTATATTGCATGGCATGTATCAAAATACGTGTATTGCATGAAATGTATCAAAAATACATGTATGGCATTAAATTTATCAAAAATGATTCCAAAACTTGCACGCTTTTGAGTTTTTAGGCAAAAATATTTTATAAAGTAGGTTTTATGTGAATAAAATTTAATAGATGACGATATACTTGCAACGTAATTTTAAACAAATAATTAATAATTGCAAGATAAAAAGTAATTTTTATATATCATGTTTTTAAATTTTCTGTTGAATCATATAAACTTGACAATTCTATGTATTAATAAATACTTAAAAAATTTTTTTGGATGAATTATCGCATCAACTTGAAAGAAAATGAAGTTAATTGGAAGTTAACTTGCGTTTAACTTTTCGTTCCCGTCCCGGCCAATAGATGGCTGCACTAGTCTACAAAACAAAATTAACTGAAATTTACTGAAAATAACTGAAAATGAATTTAATTCTGCTTAACCATTTCAGGGGCAAGAATCTCCACCTTTTACACGGTGCAAATTGTTTTGCTCAATTTTTTATATCTAAAGAATCTTGAAATTTTTTCTAATTACAGGTTTCAAAATGTCTTTACTCCTTTAAAATGATAACAGATGGCAGAACTAACCATTTTTCTACTCATTTAACTGTAATACACTGAATGGAAGTGAAAAAATAATAGTATTAGGCGTTTCCACTGGGCAAACGGCACCCCTCAAAGGGTTAAAGATGGCTAAAAGTATTAAAATAATGCATTGTCATCGTGTTCTGAGCTATTTTATAAGTTTCAAATGTCTAGCTAGTCGAGAAGTGAGTTAAAAATCGATTGCAAGATTTGTACGGGACAAACACACAAACATACAAGAAAGCCAGTTAATAAAAACATGGTAAAAATCTGAAATACGAAAATAAAAATATTTTCCCATTAAACTATTGAAAAGGAATTGCTGATCATTTTACTGTACATTTTTATCGTACTAAAGAAATAATTGAATTCTCATCACTTATAGATGAAAAGTGATCTTTTAGAATCATTGTATGGCCACGAAGTTCATGAAATTACACTAAATCTAACTTTCACATACAAGATATTACGGCCGGAGGTAGCCTAGAGGTAGCGCGTCGGCTTTCGGTTCTGAGGATCTGTGATCGAATCCCAACAAGTGTCATTAAATACCACCGTGCGTAGGCCGGATATGGGCACGTTAACCTATAGCTTACGGGGCCGATTTTCCCGATTCCCTCTTTACAACGGGAAATTTCATACCTCCTTTGTAAGAACGGCCATTAAGGATATATATATATATATATATATATATATATATATATATATATATATATATATATATATATATATATGTGTGTGTGTGTGTGTGTGTGTTTGGTTGTATATCTATCTATCTATCTTTCTCTCTCTCTGTATATATATATATATATATATATATATATATATATATATATATATATATATATATATATATGGCGAGCTTAATACTCGTACTCCCTCTAAACTTGTTCCCATTTTAATTACTCAAAAACTATGCAGTCAATGACAGTAGGCCTGTGGAATTAAATACAATTAGTTTACATCTGAATCCTTTATTTAAAATACTATTAATTAACCTGGTTCAATTCAAGTCAAGTTTCAATCTCTCATCCCCGTGACACGCGCTCCGCACAATCCTAAATCTGAAAACGCTCTGAAAAAATCCTTTGTTTCATTTGAGCGCAAAACTTTCGCGCATGATCTGTGATGTTTATGAAATGTTCGAGAAGTTTCTATTCGAATGACGTTATACTTTTACTCCGCTCAAAGCCCGTACTTGCTCTAAAAATTGATTAGTTCGCTCGACCAATCGCGCGAGTCAAGGTTACATCTCTCAAAAAGGGTATTCCCCTAAAATCGCGCGGTGCTCGTTCTATGTTCTGAGAAAGTAGTGGCGTTTGGCGCCACGGAATTAATCTATCCTGAAGCCCCCTTTAAATTTCAACTTAATTATTTTTCTTTTCGAAATTAATTCTTTACACACACACATATATATATATATATATATATATATATATATATATATATATACATTCTTCGGCCCGTATTCTTGGGATACATGCTATCCCACCCTGTAAGGAAAAGGTTAATACCATAGACCGGAAAGTCGCTCTCTGAGGTCAGAGAGGGTGGAAGAGGTTACCGTCTTCCCAGATGTCGCTTCTGGATGTGCACTGTGGAAATTGAGGTCGCACCTGGCTAAATCCGCCACCGACCCTTGTGGTCCCATTATAAAACGTAGCTGAACCCTCTCAGCCCGCTAGCATATATGTATCTGGTTTGCAATACTTCTGGCCAGGGGACATTAGAAACAACAAGATATGAAGTACGTTATAATGTCAAAACAATATTTTAAAATTTTACTGTTCATTTTTATTCTACTCTAAATAAAATTAACTTCTCATTTCAAATAGAAGAAAAGTTATCTTTTAGTATCATACTATGACCACGAATTTAATGAAATTACAGTAGACCTAGCTTCCATTGACTTTAATTAAACGGAAATTAACTACGTTATAATCGCAAAACAATCTTCTTATTAGATTAAGAAAGATTACAGAAAGATTTTTAAAAGAATTACGTCTATAACACACAAAGAAAAATAAAAGCACTTCTCATTTCAGAGTAAATAAAAAAAAACCCGGATGCTTATAAAAGAAACACCCCACCGGAAACAGTTCATCATATTTTAAAAGACAGAAAGATAAAAAAAAACTGACAAATTCCTTTTGTGAATTTCGCCGTCTAAAAAGCAATTGCGTGTCCCCTACTGTTTTTTTTTCCAAAGGTATGGCTGGATGCCAAAGTCACATTTTATTGCTAAAGTTTCTTATGTGTCCGATTTGTTATTTTTCCCTTGTATAATACAAATATTAATAATTCCATAAAAAGGCTTAAATATACATTAGCTCGGTATAATAAATTGCATTAGAAATGGCTACAAGGGAAATAACGCATGAGTGAATAGCTTTAATATAAATTTTTGGGGTGCATCGAGATTTTTATAAGGATTTGTAGTGTTATAAGTATTTGTGTAAGCCTTTTTTTAATGAAGCATTCCTTTAAGTTTTTGTGATAAGCCTTTGTAGTTTTAATTAAATAATTTAGTAAACGGCAAATTCAATTGTATTATTTAAGAGAAAGAAGTTATATTTACCTGATAAAGAAAGTAATGTTCATCTGAGATCGGTGTTTCACTGCATGGTGACGGTGAGCAATAAATTAACGTTTCAAATGAAAAATTTAACTTTATGTTAGGAATTGGTGTTCAGTGCGTATAGTGTCATGAAATCTGATAGAAAAAAATGTACAGAATAGTAATTTTTTGTAAACGTGGTAAATCACTGTGTTATATAGCCTCCTCATTTTTAATCAGTTTGCTTAACAATAAATTTGGGCGGTTCCAGTTATGTATTTTATGGAGCGTTGATTTTGCTTTTAATCATGTGTTGAAAATTCCATTCATATTTTTATTTGTAAAGAAAATATTGCTGTAAACGATTCCTAGGTAGCCTTTAGAAATTGGCTATAGATTCTAAACTTGTGAGGTTATTTTTTTCCCTCCTTATTTTTAATCAGTTTGCCAAACAATAAACTTGGGTGGTTCCCAGTTATGTATTTTAGAGAGCACTAATTCTACTTATAATCACGTGTTGAATTATATTAAAATCCCCTTCATGTTCATTATTTGTAAAAAAATAAATATTACTAATAAGGAATTCCTAGGTAGCTTTTCGAATCTATGGCTACAGTTTCTAATCATGGGAGGTCATTTTTGTCCTTCTTATTTTGAATTAGTTTGCCTCACAATAAACTTAGGCTGAACGATGGTCGAATGGCTAGGACGCTGGCATACGGTACCAAAGTCTGTGGGTTCGAATCCCACTCCTGGCATGGATGTTTGTAGCCGTTCGGAATCGGCTTTAAGCAGTAGGTGTGGGTCTAATTAGCCCTCGTGTAGCAAAAATTGACCATAGTGCTCCAAACCAAACCAAACCACAATAAACTTGGGGAGTTTCCCAGTTATGTATTTTAGAGAGCATGCATTACATTTACTTATAATCACGTGTTGAATTACATTAAAATTCCTTTCATGTACTTTATTTGTAAAGTAAATATTACTATTTCCGATTCCTAGGAGCCCCCTATCCCATGCTAGAATCTATGGCTAGAGATTTTAAACATGGGAGGTCATTTTTGTTCTCTTTATTTTTAAACAGTTTGCCTCACATTAAATTTGGGTTGTTCCCAGTTATGTATTTAACAGAGCGTCAATTTTGCTTATAATCACATGTTGAATTATATTAATTCCATTCATGTTCTTTATTTGTAAAGAAAATTTTACTATTATCGGTCCCAAGGTAGCCTTAAGAATCTACGGCTACAGATTCTAAATATGAGAGGTCATTTTTGTTCTCCTAATTTTTAATCAGTTTGCCTAACAATAAACTTTGGCGGCTCCCGTTATCTATTTAAGAAGGCGTTAATTTTGCTTATAATCACGTGTTGAATTATATAAAAATCCCCTTCATGTTCATTATCCGTAAAGAAAATATTACTATAAACGATTCGTAGGCAGCCTTTAGAATCCATGGCTACATATTCTAAACATGCGAGGTCATTTCTGTACTCCTTATTTTTAATCAATTTGCGTAACAATAAACTTGTGTGGTTCCCAATTATGTATTTAACAGAGCGTTAATTTTGCTTATAATAACGTGTTACATTATATTAAAATTCCCTTCATGTTCATTTTTTTTGTAAAGAAACTATAACTATTAATGATTCCTAGGAATGTCTAAACATAGGAGTTACTTTTTGGCCTCCTTATTATCATGTTTTTATTAACTTGTTTTCTTGTTTGTTTGTGTGTGTGTTTGTCCCTTAGAAATCTTGGAATCGATTTTTAACTAACTTCCAGATTAGCTAGACCTTTGAAACTTTTAGAATAGCTCAGAATACCATGACAATGCATTTTTAAATACTTTTAGCCATCTTTAAGCAGAATTAAATTGATTTTCAGATATTTTCAGTTAATTTTGTTTTGTAGACTGGTGCAGCCATCTATCGGCCGGTACGGGAATGAAAACTTAAACACAAGTTATCTTCCAATTAACTTCGTTTTCTTTCAATTTGATGGGATAATTCATCAAAAAAATTTTTGAAGTATTTATTAATGCATAGAATTGTCAAGTTTATATGATTCAACAGAAAATTTAAAAACATGGTATATAAAAAGTTCTTTTTATGTTGTAATTATTTTTGAAAAGTTTGTTTAACAATAAACTTAGGTGGTCCCCGTTATATATTTTAGAGAGCGTTAATTTTGCTTATCAACGGGTTAAAATATCATGCACATAAAACGACTCATTCAGATTTTTTAAAAATCAATCTTTAATGACAATTTAAATATCTGTTTGAATATAAGAATTTCATAAGTCACATGGCGCCCTGCAGCCATTGTAATTTCTTTCAACAATAAATCAATTATTTTTGTGATCATAAAAGGAAGTTCCGTTATGTAATATAGGATACATACATGTCCCCAAAAGTATTTCTCACTCCGTAAATTAACCAATCTCGTTCCCAAAATTTATTTGTCCTATATATTACTAATTTTTTTATTCCCTTTTAAATTTTCCGTAATTTTTATGTCTACCCTCAGTCTATGGCTGAGCTAAAAGTGACCCGTGAGAAAATAGCCATCCACCTTATATTTTTTTTTACTACAGAACATACCATATTAGGCTATCGCGCTCTTCGAAGTTTGCTGAAGTAATGACAATTCCGACCAAAGGAAAAATCCATTTCAAGAACTGCGTTTTTACGCTTACACTCTCTTGAAGGAGACACGTGAGGTACGAACACCTCCATCGTCTCACTCTAGAAAAAGATTAATAATTGTGTTTTGAAATATATGAAAATGTGCATTATTATTCAGGAGTGGCAACTGCGGCTCTGCGACTGCAAATTTACGATTGTGTTTCAAAATCTAATTATTTTTACGCAACTTATACACTGCCCTACAATAATTCACTGGACTGCAAGATGTGATGGTATAAGGGACAGAACACATGCTTTAATAGGGGATGGCCCCCCGCGTGCTGCAATTACACTAGCAACCCATCTGGGCATACTTTCAAAGAGATTTTGATGCACAGCTGTGAGTATTTGTGCCCATTCCTGCTGCAAGAACGTCGCCAGCTCATCTCTGGATTTCTGGCGTGGTTCCCTAGTCCGTAAGCGTCGCTCTAACTCGTCCCAAAACTGTTCTATGGGGTTTAGGTCGGGACTCTGAACAGGCCAGGGAAGACATTTTATAGCCCTACCTTAATACCACTGCTTGGCAAAGGCTGGAACATGACATGGGGCGTTATCGCCTTGGAAGAAACATCTGTCCATTCCCATAAAATTGCCATAGCGTAGGAAGAAGCTGATTGTCCAAAATTGTCATGTAGGGGTTCGCGTTCAATTTACCAGGGACAACATGCAAAGGTCCCAGGCCATACAACAAAAAACACACCCAAACAAGTACACCACCACCACCGAACCTGAGAGTTGGAACGATGCGATTGGGTAACAGACGTTCGCCGACATTCGCCAAACCAATGCACGCCCATCCGACTGGAAGAACGTGTAACGTGACAAGATGAATAAGTTCCAAAGTATAAACATTTTATTGACGTCGTATTATCCGTACACCTTCGGAGGTAATTTTTTGAATTTTTTTCTTTTCATGTATTTTTTTATAATGAGTGTAAGTTAAAACTTGGAAAAATGTATGAACAAGATGTTACATTAAAATAATTTTTTCAGGGGAAAAATAGATGCAAATTTGACATTTCTGCAAAACATGATAACTCAAAAACAAAAAATATATTCAAATTTTATAAATTGGAGAATGAAGATAACTCTCGAGGGGCCAGAGTGTTCTCTGGATTATGCTCTGTTTATCTCAGAGAATATAGCAGTTAAAATACTGATGTTCAGAAAAATCACTTAAAATCCATTGTTACTTGCAATTCGTATCCATGGAAACAAAAAGCTAATTAATCTGCAAACAATAACATACTCTGTTTCCCTGTATAAATATTTATAGACAAAGTATGCAAAATTTTAAAGTATTTTAAGCGTAACTTTTCATTATAGGAACTTTTGCTTCAAGAGAAAGGATGAAAAAATTACTTTTGAAAAAACGGTAAAAATAACTATTTTTGTACTAAAATACGCCAGATTTATAATTTCAAACAGAATTAGAATGATTAAGATTTAATGGTATTGAAAATAAAAATCGATATTTTGAAGGAAAATAAAATTTTAAAGGTGTGTACGGATTCATTAAATACAAAATACTTTATGTACAAGACTTAAACCAGTTGAGCGCTAAATTAAGTAATTTCTCTGGTAGTAAAGGCGTTCGCATAAATACGTGAGATATTTTTAATTAACTGAAAACAAAAAACAATTTTTATACTATAAAGTCTTCCCATTTTTTTATACATAAAATACTTACAAAAAATTTCAGTTTATTTCAAAACTTTATTCTACAAAGACTAATACAGGATTTATTAAATATCGGTTTCCGCAAAACCTCTTTTATTAAAAAAAAGTATTCACTATTTGAAGTGGACAACAAAAAAATCAACTTAAAGGCACTTGAATGAAATTGATCCTTTTGTTATTTTAATATTTTTCTGAACAGAAAAATTTTAAATTTCCTGAGAAGGAGGAATTAGCCCGCCAAAAGAATTTAAATCATTGAATAGCGCCGTTTTATTTATTTTGAAGTACAGAAAATTTCCAGCGTCTATATTTAGAAAAATAAGAATCTAAAGAAATTGAAACGAGAAAAAAATTAGAAGTGTTCTAGTTTTAAAAAAACCCTCAAGAACTTAATTCTGTATTTCTTTTTATGTTTGAGATCTGACAATTGTTAAAAATTGCCCCTCTATTTAACCTGCATTTTGCTGAGATAGAAAGATTAAAGTTCCGTATAAACCTCGTAATCTGTAAAATGGAGCTGTCGATATTTCCTTTTTTAAATCATGCTGGAAATATTAAACCCTCTATTAAGAAATACTTAAAACGCCCCGAAAAAAAACTCTAAACTATTTCTGATATCAGTTAAAACCATTTTTTTAATATCGACATAAACCGGAAACTTATCAAAAGAAATTCTAAAGATTGTTATGAAAGACTGCAGAAAGAAATCTATCAAACTTGAGTCTAAATTTACTTTTGAAAACAAAATTTATGTGGATCTTCTATTTATAGTTAGATCTTAATCAGTTATAGTTAAACTGCGTAATAACAGGCTTTTATTTATTTAAAAGAAGCGTGTATTTATTCTTAAAATGTATGTTCATTACTATAAAATACCATAGTTGCGCAATCGTTGACTGACATTTAATAGATAGCTTTAGCGACGTATATAATTATGTGATAAATTTCTAGTTAGTGTCGCTGTTTGCTTCATTGTAAGGGAATGCTGCATTTATTACAAGAATACTTCATTATTTTGCTAAGCTATATTGAACAAAGTCAAACCAGAAGTATTTTCTGAAACTTTTTAGTGATTTTCACTCATTATGAAATAACAGATACATCATTCTCTGTTCGCAGAATCCTTACTCAACAATCTAAGGTAAGCTCTGTGAATTTGTGTTTGCATGTATTTTCAAATCTCCTATATCAGGAATCATATATCATGAAATCCAACAACTATTGTGACGGAACAGCTATGTGATCATTTCGACAATGCGACGACTAATGTGCTAATTTTGGCAATGAAATGGGCCCAGTAATTCAGCAGTTTAAAAAATAAGGATTATTGCCTTCTAAAATATTTCAGCAAACTGTGTGCCGCAGTTGTGAATGCATGGAGGTACTAAGGATGATATGCCATTGACTTTTGTGGAAATATTGTCGATTTGTATTTAATTACCCTTATACCACAGTAAGTCATGGCACTGTGGAAATGACGAGTCGAAATGACGATGCAGAAAGTCTGTCACATTGTTTGTCGGATTTCGAGCCCATTATCTTATTTTTGTGGAAGCTTCAAATAGTTTTTTCCGCATGGAATTAACTCTGAAGTCGTTATGCCAGCCTTACATCTAATACTTTCTACGTGATGTCATATGGATGTAAAAGTGACTCAACAGGGAAGATACAATGACATTGCCGCGTAGAGCTATAACATCGAATTAAGTTGGATGTGTACCACACTTCTAGCAAATACATCGTTCGCTGCTCGTAAACATCCCTGCATAGTAATATAAAGTAATCTGTGTGAATTTGTGTGTGCAATATATTGTCAAATCTTTTGTATCATGAATATTTTTCGTATAACTTGAATGTGTACTACACTTCCCACTTGCAAGTCCCATGACTGGTAAATAATTGTACTGCGAAGTGTATTTCTGGTTCTTTATGCCCCTGGGGCCAATAGCAGTTTCCTAGTCCAGAGTACATATGAAGAGAAAGATGACAATATAAATAAAGAAATGTACAGGTAGAGTTTAGGCCCAGTAGGCCCGGGTCTAGGGGCCCCCAAATGTTGGGGGGGGGCCCAAATTTTTATTTTAAAAGAAAAAAAAATCCAATTCATTTTTTTAAATTTTACCTTTCTTAATAGCAATTTTTTTATATATCCTTTCAAATTTAATTGATTGGTTCATCCTATGTATAATTATATCTATAGTTCATCATATGTTATAGTGTATATAAGGGATTAATAAGTTTTTCTGGTTGCATTGTATTGGTGTTTTAATAATGATGTTAATATGTTGTATTGCTTTTTGCTATTTGATAATATTCTAGGCTTCTACTCTTCAAATAGCCAATTCTTGGTAAAATGATACTTTAACAATGATTCATAAATTATTTTTTTGTGTGTAAAATTTCGAAATTTTACGCCCACATCAGTGTTAGGGGGCCCCCATCCGGAGTTGTGCCTATAGTCAAGAATTTTCTAAATCGGACCCTGGTAGAGTTTATTTATATTTACAGAGATGATGACACCGGCGATGGACAATCGTAATTTCACAGCTTCACATTCGAGACGGAGTTCTTATTTCAGGTGGAAGAGTGACTTTATCCCAGATGATAACCAAGCCTTTATCCGGAATCGAACTGAAGTCCACGCCATGGATGGCGAAGACGTTATCCACTGTACCAAATGGGCGGCTGGATTTCTGGTCACTGGACTATTACGGTATTTATGAATATCTTTACCCCCATTTCCTGGTAATAACTCACTTGAAAAGGATGTCTCTAGAGTAAAAATACAATTTATTAAAGTCTCAAGTTAATGTTTTTGTCTTCACGTATAATAATTCCCTAAAGCTACCAGTAATCTTTTAGGGTCTGTGCTAATCATTAACGTCTCACTTTTAATTATGACGGTTCCCTAAAATATTTGCATTTATAAAGATTATCTCATTCTGCCTTCCTAGGGTTCTGACGTCTATAAATAAATGCACTCTTCCAGTGAATTCATGCACATTTTAGACGTTAAGCCAGTACCTGAGACTACTCATCACAGTGCTACACAGTTATTTACTGTGACCCAAAGTAACATTATTAAAAAAATTCTCAATTTCTGGTGAAATAATATATTTATTTTCAGCGTAGTCATAGAGTGAACTATTGCATCTACTCCACGTATCCAACAAAAAATAGCTGAGATATTTATCAAAACATTCTTTGAGGTGTCAATTCAGTCGTGGAAGGACAGAGTTTTGTTGCTATTCATTTGGATCGAATCCAAAGCTTTTCTATGAAACTTTGATGAGTAGGATTGGATTGCTACCCGGGTATATATAAACTACAATTTCATTTATTCGAATAACTTTTTGTCTGCATTCTTGCAGCTCAATTCTGGTATAACTGTGTTTTTTTACGTGGTTAATTTTGAAGTATATCATTAAAATTTAAGTCAGCCTGTAACTTGCAGGGAATATTTTTCTAATAATATATTTTTGAATTCTTCAGAGTATATAAAATTTGTCTCATATTTTATTTTATTTATAAAAATATTTTAGAAAAATTATTACTTGGGGCGTTTAACGATAATACTAGCAAGAGCTTTAAATTAGCCTTTAGCTATTTAAATGTTTTGATTATACTTGGTTGTACATTATTGCTAGATTTTTAGGCTAATTTTAATGTGTTTTATTGCTTTTTCCCAAAACATTGAAGGTATCAGTTTTTTTATTCTTCAGATTTCACAAGAATGATTTCAATGCCGAGAAAACTTCTGCAAGAGTCGTTATGTAGGCTGCTATCACTCCTGCACCACCAAGAAATCCGTTTTTAGCAACACCATGAACTAATATGGAAATTAATGTTTCCTCCAGAGTTGACAAGAAGTAGCTTTTACATAAAAAATGCATCTCTACGTAAAGACATACAAAATGTGAACTCTCAGTGAAATCAAATTTTATGATAATTTATACACACCCTCATTATTTCTTAAAAAAAAGTATATTTCCAAAGTCATTTTGGCTTAGGGAAAATTTATGGGTTCTAAATAGTAAAAAATTTAAAACTTTTAAGTACTAATGTTTTCACTAACGATGTTACATAGCACTCTAAGGATATCTTCCTCTCTCGTTTCACATACGTTTCTCCCCTCTCCCTCTCACCGCCCATCCTTTCTTCACTTCATCTCATTTCTTTCCCTATCTGCTCATTTCACTTCACTTCCTTTAATGTATATCATCTCTTCACTTCATTTCTCACTTCCCTTTTCCCCCTTTCTCCTAATTTCACTTCCTTTTTACAGTTATCTTATCTTAGATTTTCCCTCTCCACATTTCACTTCCTTTCTCCCCTCTCCTCAATTCACTTCTCCCTCCCACCACTTCATTTCCTTTCCCTCTTTTCTCATCTCACTTCCCTTTTTCTCGTATCACTTCACTCCCTTTACCCATCTTCCCGCCTCCCTTCACTACCTTTCTTCCTCTCCTCACTTCACTTCCTTTCTTCCTTCCTCTCCTCACTGCATTTCCTTTCTTCTTCTTCCCTCCTCACTTCACTTATTTTCGCCCTCTCCTCATTTCACTTCACTTCCATAATGTATATAATCTCTTCACTTCATTTCTCTGCTATCCCTTCAAACTTCACTTCATTTCTCACTTCCCTTTTCCTCCTTTCTCCTAAATTCACTTCCTTTTTACAATTCTCTTATCTTACATTTTCCACACTTCACTTCCTTTCTCCCCTCTCCTCAATTCACTTGTCCCTCCCACCACTTCACTTCCTTTCCCACTTTTCTCATCTCACTTCACTTTTTTCTCATATCACTTTACTCTCTTTCCCTCTCTTCCCACCTCCCTTCACTTCCTTTCTTCCTTTTGCCTCCTAATTTCACTTCCTTTATTCCTCTTCCCTCCTCGCTTCATTTCCCCTCTTCACATCTCACTTCACTTCCTTTCTTTCTCTTCTCATCTTATTTCTCTTTTCCCAATCTCCTCTCCTCACTTCCGTAATTCCTTTTCTCATCTCACTTTACTTCCTTTCTTCCTCTTCCCTACTCACTTCCCTTCATTTTCCCCCTCTCCTTACTTCATTTCTTTTCCCCCTCTCCTCACTTCATTTCTTTTCCCCCTCTCTCCACTTCCTTTCTTCCCTCTCTTCCTTTCTTCCCTCTCTTCCTTTCTTCCTCTTTCCTAATCAATTCCTTCTTTCTTCCTCCTCTCCTCACTTCCTTTCTTCCTCTTCTCATCTCACTTCCTTTCTTCCTCTTCTCATCTCACTTCACTTCTTTCCCCCCTCTTCTCTCCTCACTTTACTTCCTTTTTCTCTCTTCCCTCCTCACTTCTCCTTTCTTCCTCTTCTCATCTCACTTATTTTCCCCCCTCTCTTTACTTCCTTTCTTCCTCTCCCCTCCTCACTTCACTTCTTTTCCCCCTCTCTTCACTTACTTTCTTCCTCTTCCCTCCTCACTTCACTTCATTCCTCTCCTCACTTCCGTTCTTCCTCTTCTCATCTCATTCTCTTTTCCCACTCTCCTCACTTCACTTCTTTTCCCCCTCTTCTCACTCCTCTTCCCTCTTCACTTCCTTTCTTCTTCTTCTCATCTCACTTCTCTTTTCGCACTCTCCTCACTTCACTTCTTTTTCCCCTCTCTTCATTTCCGCTCTTCCTTTTCTCATCTCACTTCGCCTCTTTTCCCACTCTCCTCACTTCTCATCCCCTCTTCTCATTTCAATTCACTTCATTTCTTCCTCTCTTCACTTCACTTTCTTTTCCCCATCTCCTCACCTCATTTCTTTATATTTACTATTTATTTCGACTGAATATCTCAACTTGTGGTTTATTTTCAGTCCTAACTTTCTGGGCCTGAAGCCAGGATCGAACCCCAAACCTTCACCGATATTAGTCAAAAAACGTGTATTGCGCTAACAAATCATACAAACATACGCTTTATAAAGCTTTGATGGAACTGGAATGCGATATCAATTATTTTGAAACTGTCGTCGATACTATGCATTCAAACATTTTTTTCTGGAACTTATCATGACGACTAACCGGAGCCAAACTATCGCCATATAGAACTGATATTAATGGTGACGAGATGGAATGATTATATTTATTTTCTTTCTGAAACGCAAACAACCAGAAAGTTTCTTAGGAGTTAATGTGGAAACAGCTTAGTTTGTCTTTGTACTGTACCATTTTAACTGACCATAAATCAAGACTCTGCCGTTGGAAACTTCTATTAGTGTCAAAGTCAGTTTCTAATGTAGTTACAATTTATTGTTGCATAGATTTATTGTGGCAGATGTAGTTTCGAGTGCTAATGATCTTGTTGCGTAAGAAAATTTGTCACATTTATACTTATGGGATATATTTATGGATAATATTTTTAGCATTTACTTAGTTTTTGATAAATGGACATTTTGATTTTAAACGTTGATTTAAAAAAAATGACTTTTCAATCTCTTTTGCATTTTGATGTTTCTATGCATAGACTATTTTTCTAGATCTTGAAATAAATAATTAAAAAGTATGTCTAGTTAGACTCATTTGTTTTCAGTTAATAGTCGATTTTCTTGAGAAACCACTGAAAAGAAGCTATCCGATCTATTAAGATCATGAAAGCTCAGGGCACTGCATATGACAACAAACAACTCATTGTTAAACTTTGGAGAAAAATTGCCCAAGGATTGCCGACTTGGATTTGAAGATTTTTTTAAAAAATGTATTGCCTAATAGAGAAAGACATTTTACAACGTGTGGCGATTTTCGATTTAAAAAAATGGAAATCTATATTTACATTATTCTGGGCAACAATTCTGGTAAAGTGTGTTTTAAACGTTCATAAATTCCTTCGGTGGATCAAATTTATAAAATAAATCCTGTTGCATGGTGCGGAAAAGTTGAGGCTATCTGAAAATATCATTTTCATTGGATTATCAGCATTTATGAAGCTGTAAATAGTAGACACATTTTCTCCATAACATTGAGGATAGCATATCGGATAGGGTTAGTACTCAGCAACCTTAATCTTGTACATCATTTTTGTCATATACATATCATTATCATGAGCTTTCATGATCTCAACAGATGGGATATTTAATTATTTCTTTGAAAATTAAAAAAAATATATTTTGTAAACCTAATATTTTATAAATTTTTTCTATAAACCTCCAACTAATCTAACTTTCTATTGGCAGTTTTTTTAGACGAACTTTTATCAACTTATAATATAAAAACTTTTTTTCTAATTACGTACCAGTTTTGGTTTAGTCCTTGTTCCTGTCATTATATTAAACCTTTCGTTGATGTCACAGTAAAAATTCCTCGCCCTAAAACTTGAAAAGTTTCATGCAAATTTACGAATAATTATATTGATGCTTTATAAAACATGAAGCACTTACCAGCTGTGGGGAAAATTCAACTGAAACTCCGGAGCGAGGAGAGGTTGATCCATCCTAGTAGATGTTTCAATGGCGATCTCCGGTAGCTTACGCGAGATATAACCTGTTATCAATGAAACAGTTACTAATACGACTATTTTTATAATGTAAGTTTGCAGCCATGTACAAGTTTCATATGCATTGTATCACATTAACGAATACAAAATCTTTTAAAGTACAACGAAGGCAAAAATTTTAAGGAAATGCAAAAGTCAATATTTACGCTATTGAAAGTTCCATACTAATATCTATTTTCTATGTGTAAAAGTAACTTCTAGTGGTAATCACTTCAGCACTATTTTTATTTCTCAGCATTTTCTCCACTAATATCTATGTACTTATCAAAGCCCTAATACCAACTGCATAAAATTCTTTGGGTCCTGTCTCATCCAAATTAGGACTTCAATAGAACATTATATATATAATAGCCGTTGTCTCTGTATAACACTTCCGGGCTGTACTCATCTTTCAATTGAAGCCCTCAGTAAACAAACAGCCGGTTAGGCTTAATTTCAATTTCAGATGTGAATCAGAATTTTTTCTTACCTAAAAACTAATATATTCTCCATCAAATCACGTTTGTTCAGCCTATTTTTCTATAAAACATTCAGAACTAAAAAAAATTGGATGCTTTTAGCTGTATATTTAACAGTTTTTAAAAATACTTTTGTTTACTTTTGCGATGAATTCTGAAAGTAAACAAACTTCAATGTGAATGAATCAAGTAGCTCAGGTATTCATATCGCGTAGTGAGCTGTAAAAAACTGGATGGCAGTCTACTACTCCAATCGCAAGAAAAACTAAATAAATAAAAGATAATGAAAGGGTTTGCTTTTACAAGGTGTGGATTAAATGCAATATTGTTATATAATTCGGGATATATTTTAACTTTCGTATACTTTTCCATTATGACGTCATTATTAGTATTATGACGTAAAAATGACGGGTTGGATGGCAGTCTACTACTACAATCGCATGAAAAACTAAATAAATAAAAAATAATGAAAGGGTTTGCTTTTACAAGGTGTGGATTAAATGCAATATTGTTAGATAATTCGGGATATTTTTTAACTTTCATATACTTTTTCCATTATGACGTCATTATTAGTATTATGACGTCAAAATGACGGGTTACCTTCTAGTCACAGTATAATTCAGCATTTACATTTTCGCCTCGATTTTGGAAATGAGCTAGTAGCACTCCTTTAGAATCCCAAAACACCGTACACTTCGGACAGCAATTTGGAGAAAGCGCCCAGGCCTATTAACGAGAGGAATAATGCTTCAACTATGTAATGCGAGACCTCATACAGCTGGTTTAACACAGGAGACAATTCAAAAAATTATTTGCAACTTCTTCAGCATCCACCTTATAGCCACAATTTAGACCCAAGCGTTTTTAATCTGTTTAATTCACTAAAGAAACATCTGGAAGGAAAACACTTTG
The DNA here is from genome assembly GCA_907164885.2 of Dolomedes plantarius. NCBI lineage: Eukaryota > Metazoa > Arthropoda > Arachnida > Araneae > Dolomedidae > Dolomedes > Dolomedes plantarius. Next base: position 58,245,793 of record OU015502.1, on the reverse strand, counting down.
CAGATGTTGAAGAGGTTCAACATGAAGTTCAAATGTGGCTGACCCAGCAACTCAAAGAATTTTATGCAGCTGGTATTGGAGCACTGATGAAACAACAGGATAAGCGCATAAATATTGATGGAGATTATGTTGAGAAATAAAAATAATTTTAAAGTAATCATCACTGTATTTTTTAATAATCATTTGTGACTTACTTAAGGACTGTCCCCCGTTTATATATGTGTGTAATCCTAACTAGTTACGTTCTCTTAATTAGAATGTTTTAATCGTTCTATTGCACCTACAATTTAATTACTGTACTAGTTAATTTATAAACATAACGAGATTAATTTTAAACCTAAATAATCCACTAATGGCATAACTCGTATCTCAGCAACTTTTCTTCAAGTTCACTTACTAGCTATATAATCTGCATAATATCTTACTATAATTTCTCTCTCTGCACAAACAATCACAAACATCTTAATTAGGAGTATGAAGCAATTTAAAGATCGCACAATTGGGGAGCAAGTTTGGAGTCATTAAGTCCAAAGAGTTAATTCTTCCACCCATGTTAGTTCTTCGACCATTCGGGTCAAAGATACAGACTTACGTAGAAAGAAGAACCAACCGACTGTAGTCTAGACCATTAATGAGCAAACTTTTCTCGTCCGCAATATTTTCTTTAAATAAAAAATCACGCGACCCCAATGAAAATCTACTGGTAATTGTAATTATTTTTTTTTTTAAATTTTTAGAAAATGTTATCAAAAGCATAGAAATGCGAAATAAGCAAATTTTGAGAAACTATTTCAAAAATAAATGAACTGTAGATTTTGGGTCTATATTAACTTTGCATAATAACAACCCCAAAAAAATTTACAGGTAGTCTGTTCTAACGAATCTACTACGGGTTATTAACGTAGGATTACTTATCGTTGCTTACCTTTTTTTAAACGCATTTTGACACTTTTCTGTTTAACTGCTTACTGCTTCTGGGTTTGGTGCGCTGCCAAATTTATAACTCTTGACACAGGACAGACACTTTTTTTTCTTCCCGGAGGACCGTTATTGAGGAACGTAATCCTATGCTAAAATTACTTCCATACCATCTACCTTGTTTTTATGCCAAATCTTATCTAACTAAAATTTCATATTTAAATATTGATATTATTTATATTTCATCTTGGTAAATATTAATGAAAATTAAAATTCATTGAGAGCATGATTTTATAATTATAAGATTCATATTAAAACACTGAAAATTATAAACTCCATTTATTTGTATAAAATTAAAATAGAAAAAGAAATGTTGGTTGGTGTTCATGGCTACTTATTTTGATATTCCGGTCTCGCAAATATAGGTAAAAGCAAATGGAAACAATATAGCATTGTAGGACATATATTTAACATATAAAATATACAAAAAAATATTTTAAATATCTAATTATAGAAAGTTTAAAGCATGTTGCTTACTTAAATACTTTTGTATTACATAAATTTACTTCAGACTATCGGCCACCCCTTCCAATTTTTTTCATGACCCCTCTGTGGGTCTTGACCCACATTTTGCACACCGATGGTCTAGACCAGTGGTTCTTAACCGGGGGTGCGAGAGAGCATTTCTAGGGTTGCGAGAGAATTTTCTGCAATTTTAAGGAACATTACCAATTGAGTTAATCATTTGATGGACCACGGGAAATATAAGCAAAATTAATAGATGGATACTCAATCCATCTTCCTTTGACCTAAATTCAGTGGACGACAACGTTTTATTTAAAGACGATCTTGTCGCAATAGGAGCTAATGCACGTATTGCAATGGAATTTGAAAAACTGGACTTAGAACACTTCTGGTGTACGCAGTTAGAACTTTATCCAGAATTGGCAAAAGCAGCATTAGAGACACTTTTACCATTTGCCACCATTTACCTTTGTGAAATGCGTTTTTCATCGCTTTTAACACATCAAAACAAAAGCCAGAAATCAGTTTAAAGGCACCTGATGACGCACGTGTGGCTATTTAAAAAAATAGCCTCGTTTTAAAAGGATAATTATGAAAAAACAACAACAACGTAGCCATTAAAAATGCACATATTGTTTTATATGTAATAATATAGTATGTATTGTAAATGTATTCCTTTTTTATGCAAATAAATTATCTTGCAATAAAAAACAGAAACATATTTTTCAAGGGGGGGGGGACCTTATTTTCAGATTCAAGGGGGTGTTGACTATTAAAAGGTTAAGAACCACTTGTCTAGACCGAATTTAAGCTTTAGTTCCACCTGCAGAATAGTTGAATGGGGGATAATGTATTACCATAGTCTCGTATAGGCAAGAGAATTTCATACAAACATCCAATATTTATGAAATTGTGTAAATATAGTTGATTAATTATAAACAAAATTACCGATTTTCCTATCACTCTCTCAGTAACCGTCTATCAGGTTGATAAATATTTTTTTTCCATATAATATCTATAAACATATGCATGTAACGTTCGAAATAAAAATTCTTTAGAATCTTTCTTTCAATAAGACGTATCCGTTTTTATCACTGTCATAAAAATATTCCAAAGTTTTGAATCAAATTATTCTTTGTATATATGTTTATAATAAATTGTTTCAGAATTGCTAAAAGTTTCAAATGTGGATTTATTTTCTTGTTATTGTATCATATATCAACACATAAATTTTATATTCATGCAGAGTAAATCTAAGCAGAGTCATTCGTACAAATATCATTTGGTTATCGTTTGAATCAGAATAAGGAAGAATTTAAGAATGGCTTTAAATGTAATTTAGACAAAATATGTAGCAATGTGTAGAGTAAGAAAAAACATTTTTGAAATGGGGTTGAAAAATGCTTAAAACATCAAAAAATGTATCAAGGATTTATAAATGGCTTCGATATGAACGGGTTACGTATCTTTACAAGTCATCCTTTGAGAGTATATATATTTCGTATTTTACAAATACGTTTTGTTTAATTTCATTGAGCTTATAAATTATGCAGTATTTTACAGTAAACAAAAGAAAAATTATAAAGTTTGTTAAGAGGAAATTAAATATTCTAAAACCGACTAACATATTTCTCTCGATGTCAGACTTAAAAGTATTATGTAAAGATAAAAGAAATGTAAAAATTTATAAATTTATACCCCCCCCCCCATTATATTTGGTACATAAATTTACTAGGCCTGATTTTAAAATGTTAGTAAATATTAGTAAATCTCGTTTGGTTATTCTTTTAATCAAAATACGGAGGAATTTATGAATATACTTAAATGGAATTTACAGGAACTAAGCAATATTTACAAAAAATATACGGCAAAATCTCTTAATTCAAATTTTATTATAGGGGTTAAAAATGTTTTAAACATCGATAATTATACTAAGAATTTAAAACTGCCTTCGGTATATTCCGGCTATCAGTTGAAACAAATTTTTCAGCTATATCTCACTTTTAAAGAATGTATATTTTCTATCCGATCAAAAAAAATATATAATTTCATTGAACTTATAAATTATTTTCTTATTTTGCAATATATTATAGTAAACAAAAGAAAACTCTAAACTACAAACAAGAGGAAATTAAATATTCCAAGTCCAACTAAAGTACTTGATAAAAAAAAATACGAGACAGACCAAAGATACATATGTACCCCCCTCCCCCCAGAAAGTTATTATTTGGTACATAGAAGATTTAGTCTGCACGAAATCGTCTGTGTACCAAATCGTGCCCAAATTACTGGCGCAGATCTCATCCGGTTATTCTTTTTATCAAAATACAGAATAATTTATGATTATCTTTAAACGGACTTTGTAAGAACGCTAAGCAATATGTACAGCGAATATACAGTCAAAATTATTAAAGAAATTTTTGTTCTACAGGTTAAAAAAAATTAACATTGGGAGATATATCGAGAACATATAATTTCCGTTAGTAGATATGGGCTATGAATCGAAACAAATATTTTGAGATATATTTTACCATTCGTAAACCTTTAATGTGTGTTATCAGCCTTGAGGAACCTATATTTGTATTTTACAAGGTAAGAAAAATGCACAAATAAATAAATTATAGTCTTATGCAGTAAATAAATCAAACTCTAGACAAAAAATAACGGGAAATTCAATTTTCTTAATCAAACCGAAATATTTCTCTCTTAGTCATATTTAAAAAAAAATATGTAGAAATAGATCAAAGAAATAGAAAAATATTCCTCAGTTAATTTGCGACACAGAATTATTCTGCGGGATTTTAAAAATTTAGTAAAGTAAATTGAAAAGTTTCAGTTATTCTTTCAATCACAATGCAAATGCATTCAAGAATATCTTTAAAGGGACTTTACGAGATCTTTAAACAATATATAGAGAAAAAAATTTAAGATTTATTATGCAAATTAAAAGTTCTTTAAAGATCAGGAAATATATCAAGTATTTATAATTGCCTTCAGTATAAATGTGCTATGAGTCTAAACAAAAATTTTTAGGTATATCCTACCTTTCAGTGTGTATATCTGATTCAACTTGAAATATTCAACTTTAAAGAGTTCCATAGAGCTATATGTAGGGCAAAAAGACAGGAAACCATTTATTTAAATTTTGTTATAGGGGATCAAAAATATTTTAATAACCGGGATTTAAAGCTAAAATTTATAATTGTCTTCGATATTTACGGCAATTATAAATTCGCAAGGACATTTTCATACATATGTTACCTATTCAGTATCCATGAGTTTTTTTTTTTACGTTGTCAAATATAAATATTCAATTTCGTAGAATTTCATAGACCAATATGTAGGGCAAAAAGACAGGAAACCATTTATTTAACTTTTGTTATAAGGGTTCAAAAATATTTTAATAACCGGGAATTAAAGCTAAAATTTATAATTGCCTTCGATATTTACGGCAATTATAAATTCGCAAGGACATTTTCATACATATGTTACCTATTCAGTGTCCATGAGTTTTTTTTTACGTTGTCAAATAAAAATATTCAATTTCGTAGAATTCCATAGAGAAATATGCAAGAAAAAAAGTTCAGTAAAAACTATAAATTTAATTTTGATTATAGAGGTGAAAAATATTTTAATCACCGGGAAATACACCTCGAATTTATAGTTGCCTTCGGTATATGTGGGCCGATTTATTGCCTTAAAGTCTAAAAAAGTGTGAATATTTTCATTCTTGTAAACTGAAAGTATTCAAATTTATGAAGTGCCATAGAGCAGTAAGTAAATCAAAATAATAGCAAAAATTGTAAATTTAATGTTTATTATAGGGATAAAAAATATTTGAAGCATCGGGAAGTATACTCAGAAATTATAATTGTCTTTGATATGTCTGACAATAATAAATTGTCTACAAAAATTTCCAGATATATATTACCTTTCTTGTCTTCAAGAGAATATATCTCTCATCTTGTAAAATAAAACATATTTAATAACATAGAGTTCCGTAGAGCTAAATGAACGGCAAGAATACAGATAAAACTATTAATTTAATATTTTATTATAAGGGTAATAAAATATTTTAAACTTCGGGAACTTTATCAAGAATTTATAATTACCATTGGTATATAGGGGATATGTTGCTTCTTAGACTTCTAGAGTATGGATTTCCGGGCCCTTGTAAAATAGAATTATTCACGGAGTTCCATAGAGCAATATGTAGGGAAAAATACAACCGAAACTATTAATTTAACTGCTATTTTAGGGGGTGTGAAATATTTTCCTCACAGGGAATTATAACGACTATTTATAATAATTGACAGTGATATGTATGGCAATCATAAACTCGCAGCAAAAATTTTCATACATATATTACCTATTGAGTTTTCATGAGAATTTTTATGTATTGTCAAGTAAAGGTATCCAATTTCATAGCGACAAAAATACAGGAAAACTATTAATTTAACTTTGATTATAGGGATAGAAATGTGGGAAGCGAAGAAGCCGAATCCCACTCCTGACACCACGCTGTGGGAATCGAAGAACCGAACACCTCCGAGTGTGAAGCAAGCAGACGTTTCCCGGGCACTCGTATAAAAAGGCCGGCAGTTCGATTGGCACTCGGCTCACTCGCTCGTAGACGTGATGGCAGTTCGTTCATGCTCGCGGAGGAGACGAACGAAATGACTGAGTTCTCGTGAAGGAGACAAACGTGTAGAGGAAAGCAGGGCGCGCTTGGATAAGCAAGCAGAGTCAAGTGCTTTGGAGGCTACTGTGTGGGTGGGTCTGACGTGACCGTCTATATAGTTTTATAGCAAGTTTTTTCATCTGTACATATTGCATCCTATCATCGTTTTATTAATAAAGGAGTTTTAATCGCTTTTAAGTAGGACGTGTGATTTCCGAACCAATCCCACCCACAGAAATATATTTCAGTCACCGGGAAATACACCACGAATTTATAGTTGCGTTTGATATTAGTGGGCCGAGTCGACACATTTTTCTCGCTATATCTTACCTTCAAGTCTACAAAAGTGTGCATATTTCACTTCTTGTCAACTGAAAATAGTCAAAGAAAGTTCCATAGAGCAGTAGGTACAGCAAAAGTGCAGCAAAAACTGTTAATTTAACTTTTCTTAAAGGGGTAAAAAAATATTTCAAGCATCAGGAAATAAACTCAGAAATTATAATTGCCTTCGATAAGTATAGCAATAATAAATTCGCTTTTAATATTTTCAGATATATATTACGTTTCTTGTCTTCAACAGAGTATTTATTTCATCTTGTCAAATAAAAAATATTTAATTTCATAGAGTTCCGTAGAGCTGTATGTGCGACAAGAATGCATCAAAAACTATTAAATGAATATTTTATTATACGGGTAATAAAATATTTTAAACCAAGAATTTACAATTGCCATTGGTATATAGAGATATGTTACCTTTTAGACTTCTATAGTATGTATTTCTTGTGCCCTGTCAAATAGAAATATTGAATTTCACGGAGTTCCATAGAGCAATATGTAGGGCAAAAATACAAAGAAAACTATTAATTTAACTGTTATTATAGAGAGTCAAAATATTTTAATCACAGGGAAATGTAACGAACATTTATAATTGTCGTCAATATCTATGGCAATCATAAATTGGCAGCAATTTTTTTCATACATATATTACCTATTCAGTTTTCATGAGATTCTTTTGTGTATCGTCAAATAAAAATATTCAATTTCATAACGACAAAAATACAGGAAAAACTATTAATTTAACTTTAATTATTGGGGGTGAAATATATTTTAATAACTGGAAAATACACCTTGAATTTATAGTTGCTTTTGGTATATGTGGCCCGAGTCGAAACAAATTGTCCAACTATATCTTACCTTCAGGTCTACAAAAGTGTGAATATTTCATTTCTTATCAACTGAAAGTAGTCAAACAAAGTTCCATAGAGCAGTAGGTACAGCAAAAGTGCAGCAAAAACTATTAACTTTTCTTATAGGGGTAAAAAAAAAATATTAAGCATCAGGAAATATACCCAGAAATTATAATTGCCTTCGATATATTCAGCAATAATAAATTCGAGCTTAATGATTTGAGATATACCAGTATAGTCAATACGTTCGGGGATACCCTCCCCCCTCATGCCCGGTGTGTGGGGGAACCGAAATAACGATGTGGTTTGCAAGTCTGGTTATCTGCGAATGCGTGAGACGTCACATGACGCTTTGCACAACTGCTAAGGTGCGCAGCTCACCATTTGGCTGCATACTGTCAGCCTATGATTTCGATGTAGCAAAATGTCCTTTTTGGAGCAACGTTCCAACATTAAATTCTGCTACAAATTTGGAAAAACCACTGTAGAAACGTTACGGTTATTGCAAAAAGCGTATCGAGACGAAACTATGCGCAGATCGAAAGTTTTCAAATGGTACAGCTTGTTTAAAAATGGGAGAGACGCTGTTGCAAATGATCCGCGAAGTGGGGGCCAGTGACCCCACAAACGGAAGCGAACATCCAACGGGTAGGAACAGTGGTTGTTTGGTTGGTTGAAGTTTATTGGCGCAAGGTCCAGAAAGGACAAGCTGCGCCAAACACAAGGTAACATCGTCAACAAATGGTATGTACAGGTTCTTCGTCGTCTCCGGGAGGCAATCCGTGGTAAACGTCCACACGTTTGGAAATCCAACATGTGGATGTTGTTGCATGACAATGTCCCGGCGCACCGATCCCAGGTGGTGCAACAAGCCCTTGCTAAACACGGCACCACAGTTCTGCCACATCCCCTGTATTCCCCAGACCTTGCTCCTTGCGATTTCTACCTGTTTCCGAAACTGAAAGATCGCATGAAGGACAAGCGGTTTGCAAATGCCGAAGAAGTGATAGAAACAGCGACAACCGCTTTACGACAGCTCTCACGCAACGGTTTCCAGGACTGCTTCCAGGAGTTGTATAAATGCTGGCAGAAGTGTATAGTTGCGGAAGGACATTATTTTGAAGGTGATTGTGTTCAGAAGACTTTGTAAGTGTATTCGTTGTTGTAGTAAATAAAGTCCCCGGATTTATTGACTGTACAAGTATATTACCTTTCTTGTCTTTAAGAGAGTATTTCTCTTATCTTGTCAAATAAAAAATATTTAACTTCATAGAGTTCCGTAGAGCAATATGTACGGAAAGAATACAGTTAAAACTATTAAATTAATATTTTATTTTTGGGATAAAAAATATTTTAAACATCGGTAACAATACCAAAAATTTATAATTACCGTAATTTCGCACGTAAGCGCTCCGGCGCATACGTAAAAGAAGTTAAAAAAATGTCGGGAGAGGCGCTTACGCCGGTGCGGCGTTTATGCCGATTTTGGATTTTAAAATAATCTTTTCAGCTTGCGCTTTTCTACTAAAATTGAGCCCTACGCATATCTTGAACGGACATTTATCACTGCGCATGCGCCAAGTTCTTGACTATTTTTGGAAAAGCCTGACGATGATGTCATACATACTTTGTCGAGCACGCACATTCATTGCTTTCTTTCTCTCTCTTTCTGCGAGAATAGTTTTTTTCCCTTACTGTGAAACTATATGACAAAGGGGCTGCAAAACGCAGACACAAAAGCTACTGTGCTAATTTTAAGTTGAATATAAGTTGAATATTTTAAGTTGTGCTAATTTTAAGTTGTAATTGCAAAAGGAGAAGAGATCGGAAATAAAGTTCAGTATTGAAGAACGTTGTGTTCGGCGATGGTGCTGCGAATAAAAAGTTCTACTAAAGATGCCGAAAAGTAACAGGGCACGCAGAAGGGGGAAAGCTGCTTGGTCTCAATTGGAAACTAACCTCGAGAAATGGATATCATCCAGAGAAGTAAGGGCATTTCAAAATCCAGAGTAAAGATACGTTACAAGCCAGATTTATGGCGGCGAACATGGAAATAGACAATTTGAAAGCTGGATCCAACTGGTGCTACCGATTCATGAAAGGGAAAAAAACCTCTCAGTTCGAGTCCGTACAACCGTGAGGCCAAAAATGGCATGTTTATTGGGAGGTAAATAAATAATCTTTCCTGTAATTTATTGGGGACCAATTGAAACAAGTTTTCCACGGATCAGGTGATCAACATGGACGAGGTGCCTTTGACTTTCGACTGTTCTCCTAGCAGTACTGAGAACAAAGTTGGCGAAACTACAGTGAGTATTATTACTACCAGTCACGAGAAAACGTCATTTACTTTTGTCTTGTCTAGCACAGAAAGCGGGGAAAAACTGAATCCTCTGTTGGTTTTTAAAAGAGAAATTCTCAGCAGAGGAGAATTTCCTAATGATGTTGTAATTCGCACGAACGAGAAAGGATGAATGAATGAAACGGTAAGGCAAGATTTGTTGAACAAAGTCTGGCGGGAAAGGAAAGCTTTTATCAAACCAAAAGGGCTACTTATAATGGATTCGATAAAGGTTCACTTGTCAAAGCCCGTTAAAATTGCAGCGAAGGCTGTGTCTGAAAATTTAGCAATAATTTCCGGAGGTTTGACAAAATTAATTCAAACACTTTATTTTGCTGTAAACATAAACATTAAAATGCCGAATGCGAAGTATCTGGGAATCGTAAATGATTGAAGATCTACATTCCTACACAAAACGTAGAACTGTGCGAAAGGCAACTTTCGTAGAAGTCGCGAATTAGGTCTCTCAAGCATGGAGAGGCGTCTCCATTAAGACAATAATGTCCAGTTTTATAAAGGCAGAATTAATTGTTCCTAATGCTGGCGACCACGACAGATCTGACGACAACAGTTCTTCCAACGAGAGAGAAATCCAAACGATCTAGGTACGAAAATTGATCCAAAAATGTCTCTTTTTAATTCCGATACCGAAGATGAGGACTTTGGTGGTTTTGATCGGAAAATCTTACCTGTGTAGCTTATATTTTCATTTTGATGGTTATTTGTATTACCTAATGTCTTTATTACTTTTATTCATAATTGTATGCTTTATGTATATTACCCATTTTGTTACATGATTACGTTTCATTTTTTTTTCTTTTTTTCTTTTTTAATAATTTATCATGTGTTACTGTGAAATAAAAATGTGTTTGTACCCTTTTAGAGTTTATTCCTTTTATTTTGTATTGTACTACGGTAGACGTGTAGCAGTACGTGACATTTCATTATAAAAAACCGTATTAGATAAAACAAATCATAGCAGTCAAAATGACTGCCTACGGTGCTTATTGGTATGGGGTGTCATTCGACACTTTTAGTGTTAAAGTAAATTTAATTTTTTTATTAAAGAGAAGTATTTAAAATTAGGTCTGTATTGAATTTATTACTTTAAAATGTATTAGTTTATTATGGAAATAACCTACAATCTTTGCTGGTGTCTCAATATTTGGTTATGGTACGTAACTAAGCAGAAATGTGCGGCGCTTACCCCGATTTCGTTTTTTTTTAAGGATATTTCAGTCCCTGCGGCGCTTACGGTGGTGCGGCGTTAACGGCCGAAATTACGGTACCATTGGCATATAGGGGCTATGAGTCGAAACAAACATTTCAAGCTATATCTTAGACATTAGCCTTCTGAAGTATTAATTTCTTGCGCCTTGTCAAAGAGAAATATTCAATTTCACGGAGATCCATAAAGCAAGCTTAATAACGGCATGAATACAGTAAAAACTATTAATTTAACTGTTATTATAGGGGGTCAAAAATATTTTAAACACCGAGAAATACATCGAAAATTCAGAATTGTCTTCGATATGTATAGCATAAATTCGGAGCAAAAATTTTCATGTATATTACCTTTTCAGTCTTCAAGGGTGAATTTTTCCGATCTCGTTAAATAATACATTCAATTCCATAGAGGAATGTGTACGTAAAAAATGTAGTAAAATGTATTAATTTAACTTTTATTATAGGAGTCAAAAATATTTTAAACACAGAGAAGTATACCGAGAATTTATAACAGTCTTCTGTACATATGGATCGAAAATTTTTTTTTTGCTATATCTTATCTTCCAGTCTTAAAGAGTGTGTATATTTCGTACCTTGTGATATAAAAATATACCGTTTCTTAAAGTTAAATAATTATATTCTTATTATGCAGTAAACAAAGCAAAAATTATAAACTAAAAATAACAGCAAATTAACAAATACTCTACAAACAAAATTATTTCTCTTAGAATTTTAACTTTCTTGTGTGTGTGTAAACAAAGATCAAAGAAATGTAAAATATATCCTTCAAGTTATGTTTTAAAAAAATATTTGTTATCCCGTTGTTGAGCTCAATTTAAAATGCAAACCGTAAGATGAAAAATCATCAAATCGTCAACTTCCTATAGCTCATTAAATACACAGCGTGATTAAAGGAAAGAATTTGCATAATTTTTTTCTCAAGAAACAAACATTTCCTTTTCTACCCAATCAAATTGTGGTTAAAAAAAGGAGAAATTCGTACTCTCGTTTCTGCAATTTGTAGAGTAATCACGCTTGGATAGAAGAAATATATTTTTTACGTCTTATTTACGGTGGATTAAAAAACAGAAAAAATTTTTAATTTTCCACACCTTAAAAGACGTGTTAAGTGTAGTGAAATGTGTTTGTGAAACAAAGTATTTAAATATTTTATGAGCTAATTTGACTCTAGGATATTGGAATTCTTATATAACTGAAACTTATAAAGATAATTTTAGAACTACTAGCTGAAAACCCGCACTTCGCTACTGAGTACATTCAAATTAAATACAACGGTCAATGTATGCAATTAATGCCAAAAAAATAAATATAAAAAAATAAGTACTGTTAATATAGTACAGTCTGAGGAACATATCTTTTACTGTATTTTAATATTTTTTTGGATAATGTCAAATCGTCTGCCGCATTAGCAAGGGAAAAAATATTTGTTTGTCTATTTCAATGTTATGGACGTGACGATACATTTATTTAAAGTACCTGAAAAAGAAATGACGTGATCAGCATTTAATAAATTAAATTCTAAAATTTAATCTCTAAACATTCACCAAAAATCAGTAAATGGGGGTAAAGATTCGAACAATATTTCATTTTAAAGGAATTTTTAGGATCTTTCTCGTGATATAAATTTCATAACCATCAAATTATTATTTTAAATGCAAACTTAAAAAAAGTTACAAAAACAGTTTAAAATTTTAATTTTAAAAAATCTAGGACGAATTTTTAAAAAAATTTTCTTAGTGCACCTCTACACTATAAGAAGAATCACCATGCAAAATTTCAGCCCTGTAGGTCCAGCGGTTTGGTCTGAGCGTTGTATGTCAGTGAGTGAGTGAGTCAGTCAGTCAGTTACGAAAACGTTATATATATATAGATTGAGTTATACGCCCAAGTTAGTGAAACAAACTTGGGCGCACTACTATGCATTCGTTCACGTAATCTTGTTAATTAACGATATTATATTTCGATACACACTCTATAACAAAAAAATCGACTACCCAATATTGAGTTGTCCAATGGAGACAAGAATTGGAGGATGTGAAGAACATGCACAGAAAAAAAGGAGTATAATTTTAGAACGATTAAAAGATTTATTCCAGAATTTGATCGTTACAAACTGCTCTCTGCCAAAATTTCTTGCCAAATTGTGTTCACTTGTCAGGCTAAATAGACAACATTCCGGAATAGTCGCAATCGCCTTCCAATGACGTTCCAAATGTGCTCTATGGGGAAGAGATCAGGAGACCTAAGTGGGCAAGAAAGTGTTCGGCAAGCTTCAAGCGGCAAGCGAGTAAGATAATTCATAACAACACTTGCCGTATGCGGCCGGGCAATATCTTGTTGTAATGTAAGTCCGGGGTGGAGCCCAAGAGGAACGGAAACAAAACGGGACGCAGGAAATCATCTACATCAGTGATTCACAACCTTTTTATGTGAACGCCCCCTCCTTTGGATAATTGTCCGACCCTACGCCCCCCCTCTAGGCCTAAAACACGTAAGTAACGCTAGTAAAATCCACTCTACAAACACTTTTAGATCTCCGTTCGCGCCCGCTTGAATATCACTTATGCCATCCCAGGTTGAGAACCACTCATCTACATCATGTGATGTACGTTTGTGCTGTGCATGTATCACTAACGACTACCAAATGGGATCGGCTATCAAAGGAAACGGTACCTCCGACCATAACGCCTTGTAGTCCCCTGTTCTGTAGTGGTCCTGAAGTTGTAGGTATACTAGTATTTGAGGAAACAGACGCATTTTACTCCACGTTGTTTATTTTACAAGATTAAAAATAAAAACAAAAGTTACATTCTAACTACTCAATAAAAAAGAAATTAAAACATAATAAAACTTATGTGAAGTGTTTACACATGCAGCCAAGAAAACTGTCGGCAGGAGTACGGCGTGCCAAAGGCGGTGAAGTAGCTGACCTGCTGTGGACTGCGGCTGCTACAGCTCACATTCAAAATATTAGAATAATTGAGAAAAAGTAATAAGAAAGAAATTATTTTCCATTTATTTATTTTTGATACTAAGTAAATGCAATTAAGTTTCTTATAAATTAAATCTGGAATGTTTAGATAAGATTTTAACATTTACAAAATATAAAATACAATAAATTGGGTATACAACAGCTTTCTGAAACACATCAAAATATTAGAATAAAATTTAGATTGGTTCAAAATATTAGACTATTTTATTCTACGCAAAAATATTACCTTATGAATATGAAGTAAATGGTAATTAATATTTTGTAGCATCCCCTTTAGCTTTAATAACAGCGTACAATCGATCTTACATACTATATACAAGGTGTTTACAAACATTTCTATCAATATTAGCCCAAATAGACTTTATATGTGCCACTAACTCAGTTTTACTTTAAGGAGAATTTTCTTGGAGTTTTTCTTCATTATACCCCATAAGTTTTCGATGGGATTAATGTCTGGTGAGTTTGGTGGCCAAGGAAGTACCTTAATTTTACGTTGATGGAACCAATTCTAATGACACCGAGGTATGTGGTGACACTAAATCTTGTTGAAAGATGAAATCATCTTCAAATAAATCTTCTGATTATGGAATCATGTAATATTCCAAAATTTCTTGATATATCTGAGAGTTAACCTTTTCGTAGACTATGCATAACTTTCCAGGTCCTTCTGCGCTCATGCAACCCCAAACCATGACACTAGCAGCAAATATTACCGAACGTTTAAGGCATTCTTTATCAAATGCTTCTTGCTTCATTCTATAAACTCGAATACCTAGATTACAAAACATACTTTCATCACTAAATAATATTTTTTCCAATCTTCTTCGCTCCATAAACGTCTTGATTTACACCAATTCAATCTTATACGCATTTGTTTTGCAGTCATGAAAGGTTTTGTTTTCGGTACACGAGATTCAAACTTAAATTTATGGAGACGTCTTAATGTTGTCGATTTAGAAACTTCAACTCCTTCTTCTTTCCATTTTCGGTGCAAGAATCGCACACTTTGAAAACGGTTTTTCTTAACTATACGCTTCAGTTTCCTGTCATCTCTAGCAGATGTGTTTGGTTTTCGGCCGCCATTTCGGCGATTATTTTGTAATTTTCCATTTTTTGAATATTGTGTTAGTATTTTACTAAAGCCTGATTGCGAACAATGTAAATAGTTCGCTATATAACATTGATTTTTACCGTACCGATACACAAATCAACCATACGAAGTTTAATAGATTCAGGAATATCACTCACACGACCCATTTTAAGACGAAAAAGCAAACAAACTGCAAAAAGAATACTGATTTTAAATAAAATCGTCTGAATTTAATCAATGATGCCACCAGTTATGAATTGGTGATAATTAAAGGAGAATTAATGTGAAATATTCTAATATTTTGAACCACTTGAATAAATATTCTAATATTTTGACTTTTCAAAATAATTTTTTTTTCAATTAATCTTTTCAAAAATGTTATTAATTTTAAGATAATAAATAAGTTTAATCAACAATAAGTTCTTAATAAAAATATCGTTTGCATATTTGCATTAAAAGACATTAAATTACCAAATGATATTTTCAATTTGTAAAAAAATGTAATTATTCTAATATTTTGAATATGAGCTGTAGTTTATATTACAGTTGAGTACGCGACGTCGGATTTGTCATGTGACGTCATCACTAATTTGAAGACGTGAATTCGAATGAGCGTCGTTACAAATTTGAATAAACAGCAAACCCTCAGCGCCACAGCCTTGTTGGAGTCTGGAGTGCGATAATAAGTCTGGAGTGCGATAGTCTGGAGTGCGATAATAAAGGGCAGGATCTTGACACTGCCCTGTACGTCTCCAGACACGTCTTCGGTGCTCGTCAGGACACAGTTGGAAACGGGACTCGTCACTAAAGTCTATTCGTGCCCAGTCAGTGCAGTGCATAGTTGATCGAGTTAAGTCCAACGTAATCAGACTTGACAGTGTACAGGTGATGGGGGGGGGTAAACAGCGTAAGGGTCAGCGCGAGATTAGATTCCGCTCTTTCTGTCTGCAGTCGTCTGTCAATGGTCATGTTGGACGCATGTGTATGGTTCATGCGTCGATTGGTTTATAACGACAAATCCGATGCTGTGACAGCTCTTCTGACAATCGTTCTGTCTTCCCGTACTGTTGTAGTCCTAAGTCGACCGCTGTCGTCCTGTCGCTTAAATCTGCCTTTGTTGACACTCTCTTGTCAGCATCGTCTAATCGCTGCATCGCTTCGACCCAAATGTCGAGCTATTCTTCGATTTGCCAAAACAGCTTCTTTTTTTTAAATCCGATGACGCGACCTCTTTAATACTCTGAAATATGCTTGTAATGAACACGAAACCTTCGGTGAGGCATTGTTATTGTCGACGTGAGAAATCCGCATTCAAAATGCAACAAATTTTAAACATCAAATCAACTATCGCTCCATACGTACACCTACTGGATGCGCAGTTCCGATGCGCTGGAGATCTCTCTCTTCATTCGTTGGACACCAAATTTTAATCATTTGAATGTCCGGTCGAAACATCTTTGCATACGAAATGCCATTACAATAATTGTAAGAAAAGGCGAGTAAGAAAGTCTGACTAGATGATTTCGATAATACATCTATAAATCAAAACCTTTATATTGCTACGAATATGTCGAGTTCTTACTACAGGAGAATTTATAGAAGTTATTTATTTAGAAAATACGAAATTTACTTTATTTCGAATCACGAATCAGAGTAAATCCTTTTTCGAAACGGAAGAGAAAATGGAGGTCAGACAGTGTTGCTGATGGTTCGCAGTAATGCTTGTGCATATTTAAAACATAGGTAGATGAATCACTCGAGTTCATACCACAGTCATAATACAACCCTCTTAAAAATCCGTGATTATTTAGAAAGAGTCACGTACTTATTCACAAAATCCGTACTAATTTACAAAAAAAGATTTATACTTTATTTTCAAGATTCGTACTTGTTTATAAATATTCATAGGGGGACATATATGAACAATTACTTTATGAAGATTATCCCATCAATTATTTTTAAAAACTTAATGAAACTTATTAAGGCTGCTGAGTACTAATGTATTCGCTCACCTCAATGTTAACGAATTGAGAAAAGGTGTCCAAGTTTTGCCGACTTGGATTTAGAGGGGGTTTTTTAAATTGTACTACGTAATAGAGTGAGAAATTTTACACCTTGAGACAATTTTCGATGTTTTTTTAAATGCAAATAATATTTTAGAATTTAAATTATTTGGAGAAAAATATATGGTATAGTGTGTTTTAAACGGTCATCAATTCCTTTGGTGGAAATTTATAAAATGAATCCTGATGCGAGATGCAGAAAAGTTAAGGATATCTGAAAATACAAATATTTATTTGATTATCAGCATTTATGTCACTGTAAATATTACACACATTTTCTCCATAGGTTAATATTGAGGTGAGCTTATACAATAGGGTTGGTACACAGAAGAGCTAAGTATTTACATTGATGTATTTACAAGATGTTATTTTAAAATATATATACTCCAGAAAAGAATAAGCCTAAACAGCTATATTAGAATTTCCCAGAACAGTCGCCAATTTTGTCCCCAAGTCCATACAGTCGTCTCAAATTTCTTCGTCAAATATCGCTGATAGTAATATTTACAACAAGCTATCCATATTTAATGAAAGCCTTTTTGGCAGTGTAAAGTGTAGATTGCGTTTCAGGAATGTTTGTATATAAAGTACGGTTAGTTTAGTAAAATTATTTTATGGTACACATATTTCGAATTCCACGCACACTTACATCTCTTCCTTATATTTTTTTGCATTTTTCAGTCTACTTATATCTTTCCTTGTCTGCCCTGAAGGGAGATTAATTTGAAGGAAAATTAATGAAGATGTAGCGCTATTGATGTCCCAAAATTCTACTTAGATGCTTCATAAATCCTACAGAAATTACAATGAAGGAGTTTGAAGTATTCAAAGCATTAATATCATATTTCCATCGCATTTAATATTGAATAAATGCGTATAGAAAAAAAGGATCTTACCAAGAAAATACATAATGATAAAAGATAGTGCAACAGAGCATCTGCAAATAGGAAAGGGGAATATCGTTGCTTCTTGTTAAAATGGGAACGTTTCACAATGTGTATGTAATCTAATGGATCCTTGCCAAAATAGACATGAACGAAAAATCTTTTCGCAGAGTGTGGCATAAAGCATTTGTTGAATTCTGAAAAGAAGACCCAAATACTACTTCATTTCTGGAACTGTCAGAACGTTTTTCCATTCCAGGATAAAAATTAAAGTGACAGAACAAAAATTAAATAACAGCTTATTAGTCACATCTATTAATAAACATTTTATATTCAATACTGATGCAATAAGTAATTAATGACAGATATAATATATATATATATATATATATGTGTGTGTGTGTGTGTGTGTGTGTGTGTGTGTGTGTGTGTCAGAGTACTTAATTCAATGATTCGGAATTTTTTATGACTGAATTGAAGAAAAGTGATTATATCTTATATATTGAGATGTTAATATCATACTTGTAGTAAAATTCTGACGATTTTTATATTAAATTACTTGAAAGTTATGAAAGGATATATAAGTTGCATTTCATAGAAACTGATTATTTTTTTTTTTACAACAGAAATAAAAAAAAGTGACAGATATGTAAAGTGTTAGAGTTATTGATTAAATTTAATAACTATTTTTTATCATAATTAATTAAAACTTTTATTTATAACGCAAATGAAAAAATAAATTCTAAAATTTTATAATTCGTATAGTATAATTAAAAAATTGGATACTTTTTTTTTGTAATTGTTAATAAAAATTTATCAGAAATACTTAAACTAGGTCTGTATTAAACTACTGAACTGTTTATATCAAGTTTATTATGAAGTTTTACATCGAAATTAAATAGAGATTTATTGAAAAATGTTTATAGCATTCGGTTGTTAATTAAAGTTTGAAAATATTTCATATCAGTATCCAATAAAAGTGGTAGAAATATTAATATCATACAGTTATTGATAAAAGCTTAAAATGAATTTTTCTTCCATGTAAAATGAAGTAAACTAATTATTCCTTTTTGGAAGTATGATAAACTATATTTTCCTTACCACTCTTACTTAATAAAGTTCCGATAAATAATGTTATGAAACACCTGAATTTAATATACGTTATATTAATATAAAACTTGTAGAAATGGAGTAGAAATAAGAGCTTTCATTAAAACATCGAGGTACTATTATGCAACACTGGACTCTACAGCTTGGGTCATTTAAAGCTACTGTGTACGAACCCTATTGGATTCGCTCACCTCAACGTTAACCAAAGGAAAATATATTTGTGGAAGGATGGACTTCAAGTATTTTTATAAATAATTGTATTCTGTAATAGAGAAAGGTATTTAACTGCTTGGGGCATTTTTCGTTTTAAAAAATTGCGAATAATATTTCAAAATTTAAGTCATTCGGGGGAAAAGAATCTGGTACAGTGTGTTTAAAACATTCATAAATTCCTTTGGTGGACGAAATTTCTAAAATGAATCACGTTGCAAAGTGCAGAAAAGTTCAAGCTATTTTAAAATATGATTTTTATTGGATTATCAGCATTTATGTAGCTGCAAATAGTAGATAACTTTTCTCCAAAGGTTAACATTTAGGTGAGCGATTTCTATAGGGTTAGTACACAGCAGCTTTAAGAGATTATAGCTACTATTTACAATTCGGAACGACAGCTATTCACACCCGGATTATGTTAGATAAGCGTCACAGTGGTGCCCTACCTAATTAACTATGATGAATTTATATATACATATCTATATAAATAAAGCAAAGTGTCTCAAAGTATGTATTGAGTCTCGAACTTGGTGGCCCTAAAGGACAACATATCCCGGACTTTGATGAACATTCCTGGTGACATGTTACACCTGGCCGTTGAGAACGTAGTGTTCAGGATGCAATGTGTCGTCCACCAGGGTTGTAGTCACATTGTAGGAGGGAGAAGTGAATTTGCTGCATAAAGTGGTATTGCAGTGAAATTTCTTTCTTATTCATTTGTCTGCTTACAACTTTTTCGGCATTTATACCTTATCTTTATTGCCCGAAATACAGGCGCTGCTGTCAACTACATAGTCGTCAGTTTGTATTTGGATGTTTTACTTGCCTTTTATGCAAATTATCGAGTGCGCCGACAAAAAAAGTGCCATATCGTCCCCTATCTGCGACTTTTGGAAATAATCTTTTTTTTCTCGGAAACTCTTTCCCATGTCGTCCTTAGTCCCTCTATCAATTTTGGTGGAATTCCGGCAGATACATCGCGCTACATGTCGCTCTGAGTAGTGTCAGTTTATATATATATATATATATATATATATATCGCTCACTCCTTTCAAAAACGTCATATCTCAAAAAATGGGATTTTTCAGGAGAGTGAATATAAAGTTTAAAAGTACATTAAAATGTATTGAAGATAAATATTATTTCTGCTCCCTAGCAGCTAAATATTGAGCGGTGACATGTGACGATCTTGCATGGATAGAATACTCTTTCAACGCATTCTGAAAACAAGAATAATTAAAAATTGCCAATGTTTGAGATATGACGTTGTTGAAAGGAGTGAGCGATATTATATATATATATATATATATATATATATATATATATATATATATATACACACACTCACTTCCAAAAGTTAAGCACGGAGCGGTAAAAATGCGAAAAAATGGACAAGAACTGTTTTGATTGACATGAAATGCTGCAAGTAAGTAGCTCTATGTTTATTCATGAAACAAAACAAAGAATTACATACAGAGATAGAAAAAATATTGAATTTTCATAAATTATAAAATGACGTCATATTTGCGTCATTAACAAAATGATGTTGAAATGCAAAACAAACGACAAAAACCGACAATTAATAGGGTATGTGAGCACCCCTCACCTTCATACAAAGTGTACAGCGCGTGATCATGCTTTTTACGAGGTGATCAACCACCCGAGAGTTCAGTAATCGCCATTCCTCTTGTAGGGCAGTTTCTAAATCTCTGAGAGTGGCTGGAGGTCGGAAACGTCTACATACAGCACAGCCGAGGGCATCCCAAAGATTTTCAAATGGATTAATGTCCGGCGAGTAAGCCGGCCACTCCATACGCGCAATCCCCTCACTCTCCAGAAAGTCGTCAACGTTAGAAGTTCTATGGGGACGGGCATTATCGTCCATTAAAACGAAAGACGGACCAACTGCTGCAGCGTACAGTTTCACAGTGGGGTATAGGACTTCATTTCGATACCGTATAGCCGTCACAGAACCTCGCCTGTAGATGTGCACGTCGGTGCAATATCCCAAAGAAATCCTTACCCAGACCATGATGCTTCCCCCACGGAATAAGTGTTGTTTGGTGATGTTCTCTGGCCAATTGCGTGTGCCTTGTTCCCTCCTGACCCTTACACGCTTATTATCAAGATGTAGGGGAAATCTGGACTCATCTGTCAACATAACGTTGCCCCAATCAGACACATTCCAATTCACATGCTGGCGGCAGACCCTTTAATCGTGCCCCTCTGGATTGGACGGATAAAGGAACACAAACTCTTGGTACCCGGGCGTACATACCATTCATGTGTAGTCTTCGACGAACAGTAGTGGCAGATATCGTCTTACCAATGGCCGCTGCAACCATAGATGTCACACGTGTGGAGGTCGATCTTCGATTCAGCTTGGATACAACAGCAATATATCGATCTTCCTAGGGGGTCGTAACCCTTGGACGACCTGCTACAGGTCTTCGGACAACTGTTTGGCTGGATTGGAATTGTTACCATAATCGTGAAATGACGGAATGATGAACGCTGAAGAAAAGAGCAACATCTGTGATAGACTGTCCTGTTTCAATGCGTTCGACAGCCCGACAGCGCTCAGAATCTTAAATTCGTATTCTGGAAGCCATAGAAACATGTCTAGCTTGAAAACATATCGTACGAATGTTCTAAACACCTTTCATCAGCACTTACATGCAACTCATGTAACCCTTCACAATGCCGGCTTCTTATAAGACTGCATGTTTTGCATATTTCTCGACGCGAAACCATGATCGGCTGTTACCTAACATATTTGCATACTTCCTTCTACCTTTGCTGCACATTTCATCTTCTTTAGTTCAGATTGGCTTACGGAAATTAACGTTTTCCTCTCCGTGCTTAACTATTGGAAGTGAGTATATATATATATATATATATATATATATATATATATATATATGGGAACGATTACAACGCAGCGCTGAGTAAACGAGGAGACGACAGCGCCATCCCGCGGAGAGAGGTGTTACTTGAGGGTTGACCCCTGGATGCCGACGCTGACGGTCGTGCTAGTAAAGGGCAGGCGGCCCTGTAACTGAAGTTTGGGCAAGACGGCCCCTAGAAGTATCTTTGTAGGTTTCAGAGACTGTGGTAGACGTTAACTCGACACTCAACTCAAATCCTTTTGTATATAGCTTTCTACTTTTTATATCTAATCAAGTTTAAATATAGATAATTAAATTTCATGCATTATTGTGAAGTTATTCATTACTTAAGAATTCGCTTCCCACAAATGGGGGCTCGGCCGGGATGAAAGATAAGTTAAGTGAGATAAGATATAAGTTAGTTTTAAAATATACTGTGAAAAGTTTTAAAAGACTGTGAATATTAGTGGTTTTAAAAGACTGTGAATATTAGTGGTTTTAAAAGACTGTGAATATTAGTGAATTTTGTGAATATCAGTGACTTTTGGACTGTGGTACGCTGAGAGCCATTCCAACCTGAAAAGAAAGACATCTGTTGAACCCGAGAGACCAAAACGGTAAGCGAATTCTTATTATATTGCATGATGGAATCATTAGATAAAAATTTGAAAAAGCGTACTACGCTGAGAACGGCCACGACAAAAATAATTAAAAGATTGGAAGTCGTTATGCATTCGGTGGAAGAAAATTACTATTATGGGTTATGAAACTAATGCATTGTTTGACAGCGGTAGTGAAATTACAATGATCAAAGAATCTATTTATGAAAAGCTTAGTAAACCAGAACTAAAGAATGATCATATTATTTTAAACGGTATCTGTAATGGTGAAGTGAGTCCTTTAGGCTACTTTAATGCGGAAATAAAAATAGACAACTGTGTTATAACTAGTGATGTATACGTTTTGAAAGAATTGTGCGAAGACGCTATTATCGGTATGAATGTCATGAAACGGTTAAATATCATATTAGATGAAAACGGAATGAGAATTACCGGGAAGCGAAAAAATTTTCAGGAATTTTGTAAAGAAGAAGATACATTTGAAATTTGAAGCAAATGAAAAAAGTTATATTTTCTCAAATAAATCGCTTAAAGGAAAAAAAATTGAGTTAATTTTACACAGCAAAGGATTTTTTGAAATCTCTGTGTAACATAAATATAAGACCACTTATTTTTTTTTATTTAAAATCGTTTGAGTTTTTAAAACTATTTTATTTTTTCTTTCAAAATCGTAGATAAACTGTAACTTTACATCACAAAAAAGTCCAAACGATAATATTGTAAAAGAAAATACAATTTAATTCGTTTGTTTTTATGAGGAAATTCACAATACCCCGTGGAAGAGAACTAACTGAACTAGAAGTTCGAAAAATTTGGATTTATAAGGGTTCTGGAAAATCGGAACGTGAAATAAGTAAGATACTTAAACGTTCTAAAACTGCTATTCATAACGTTTTAAGTAAAAGAGATTTTTATGGAAAATATAAAAGATCTGGCAGAAAGAGAAAATTATCTGCTCGCGATAATAGACGAATTTTAAAGCTTGCAACGAAACAGAACTTGTCTACTCGTAAAATAACACAGCAGACAAGTAAAACTATTCCACATATGACAGTCTGGCGCACTTTAAGATCAAATTGAAATGCTGCTCTTTGGAAATTAAAAAGAAAACCAAGACTGTTAAAGCATCATAAAGAAGGAAGGCTGAAGTGGGCAAAGGAAGTCATGACCTGGGATGCTGCTTGGAAATATATTTTTTCCGACGAAAAAATATTTAATTTGGATGGCCCGGACGGTAATATTTCCTACTGGCATGATTTACGAACGGAACCTCTGGTTTTCTTCAGTAGACAGATGGATGGTGGCTCAGTGATAGTGTGGGGAGCTTTTGCATATGATGGGAAATGTGATCTGCAGCGAGTTCTTGTAAAAATGGACTCCATTTGTTATCAACAACTGCTTTACCAACATCTTCTACCTTTTGGCCTATTTTTAGGAGGATCAAACTGGTAATTTCAGCAAGACAATGCGCCATGTCATGTGTCTAAATCAACTAAAAACTGGTTTCAAAAAGAAAAAATCGAGGTCTTAAACTGGCCAAGCCTTAATCCAGACCCGAAACCCACCGAAAACTTGTGGGGCCATTTGGCTCGTCAAGTCTATACAAATAAGCGTCAGTATGATTCTGTGTATGAATTGAAACTAGCTATCATGGATGAATGGGACAAAATTCCCAAATATTTGCTCGAAAACCTAATTAATTCATTGAAAAATCGAGTATTTGAAGTTATTCAGAAAAATGGAAGATCAGCATCATATTAGTTTTATTAAAAAAAATTGTTTTAACTAGTGGTCTTATAATTTTTTTACAGATATTTGATTGGAAAAATTTGAAATTCTTGATAAAATAATTAGTATATTTAAATATCTCTTAAAAATAATATACATATATTTTATATTTCATTTATTAACATCCACCTAATTTAATTTTTAAAAAAAAATACTATTTATAGTAAAAATCACAAAATCCACAGTGGTCTTATAATTTTGTTACACACTGTATATATATATATATATATATATATATATATATATATATATATATATATATATATATATATATATATATATATATATATATATATATATATAAACACATTCTAAATATTTTGCTATTGTCAAAAAGTTACAAAATAAAAAAATTAATAAAAGGTAAGATATTTTAAATTTAATAAGATATTGAAATTTAAATCAACATACACCATGCTTGTTAATGCACAACAGTTAAGTGTTTTAACCCATTTAATCCCTGATGGGCTCAAGGTAACCTAGAGGTAGCGTGTCGGCTTTCGATGATTAGGGTGCTCGGATCGAATTCCGCAAAGCACCTTTACATACCTCTGTCTAGGCGGGATATGGGCACGTTAAATCCGTAGAGCGGAAAGTCCCTCTCTGAGGTCAGAGAGGGTGGGAGAGGGTACGATCCCCCCATATAACGCCAGTTGGGATGCTCGATCCAAATTGAGGTTCCACCTGGCTAAATTTGATTCTGAACCTTGTGGTGCCATTGTAAACCGGAGCCTAACCCCTCAATCAGCTAGTCTATATGAACCTGAAGTGGGATAAATTCCGGCCAGGAAGCTTTGGAAACAACAACAACAATGACTAAGAACAATCCCTGGTCTGTTGCATAAGTATAATGTGTGTGTGTGTGTTAGTCAGTCAGTTAGTTTTATTATATAAATAACACTCAAAAAGTTGAAAGCCCGACAGTGTTGCATATTTTATATAAGACCAGAATTCGATACGATAACAATTACTCCAGATAAAAAGAGATAAGCATTTGTTGCATAAGTATAATATATATGTTAAGAACTAATTAGAAAATGATAGTAACTAAGCAATTTACATGGGGGGCCTCAGAATAATCAAATTTAACATTAAAATCAGTGGCAAAACGCGTCGGGAAAAAGGGTTTTTCCCCGTTTTCGGAAGATGACCTCGATTCGCTAAATTGAACTTCCATGGAGGGAATTTATTTTTAGATGTACAGTGTTTGGAGCGGAAATTATGCTTAGGTAAACAGAAGAAGGTTCTGGAATTTTCCATGTGGTGGTTTGCGCATGCGCCATAAAGGGGGACGTGCGGATGAGAACATAGAATTACGCAGATTAAATTGGGAGCGCGTTGCTTGCGAGCGTTCAGCTCAGCGTCGCTGCAGTTTCTTGAAAATAGTGAGCGCTAAAATGTGCGCTATTTGGAACAATGGTTGTAATCAGATGAAGAAATAAGTATAGTTAAATCGAACTGATGCGTGTTCAATGAATACTGGATTGCTTCTCACAATGCGACCGAATTACCATGACTGCCACAATTTTAATATGGCGGGCGTAATACTACGCTCGTCATATATATATATATATATATATATATATATATGTGTGTGTGTGTGTGTGTGTGTGTGTGTGTGTGTGTGTGTGTGTGTGTGTATGTGTTAGTTAGTTAGTGAGATAGTTAGTTTTTTTATATAAATAACACTCAAAATTTTGAAAGCCCAAAAGTGTTGCATATTTTATATAAGACAAGAATTCGATACGGTAACAATTACTCCAGACAAAAAGAGATAAGAAGGGATTTCAACACAGTCAATGTACAAAATACCAATTCTAAACTCTGTCATTGTTAATAAATAAAATAAAGTTTAAATACCAGCCTGTTTAGAGTTGTCAAAAAATAATTTTTTCCATGTCCTATTAAAATTATGCTTGAAAATGTTGCAATTTTCCTATAATCCTTCAGTTTAGTTTTTTTTTTTTTTTTAAACAAATGATTAAATTAATTTTCATCCGTCGAAACTGCGTTCCACATGATGCTAAGATACTTGTTTAACAGAAAAAAACACCCAAATGCGAGATTTAAAATCCCGGAAAGGCATGTGAAGGGATAACACTCAGTTCTTTATCGGATTAATTAGGAAAAAATAGTCAAAGTTCAGATCACTCCTTTATTTCTGGTGAAGGCGAAAAAGGCTTTCTTTTTCGAGAAGTTCCGAATTTTTCTGCTGTGTTAATTGGATTGACAGATTTAATGAAGTTTTTTCTTTCATTTTTTAAATGCAAAGTAACAATTAAAAAATTAATTCAAAAGATATAAAGGGGGGTATGTAACGAAATAATTTGAATGTGATTTTAATAGAATCTCGTTATTAGGAAAGTAAAATTGAATTAGGGAGAATTAATTCCTCAATTCTTAGACCTTCAAGCTTTATAAGTATTAAGGTGTCGTTGGATTTGATGTAATTCGTTATGAAGATTTTTGCGCAATGATAGAATTAATATACCTACAAAAAATTTTTAAAGTCCTTTCATATTTTATAAAAAATATTGTTTTTTATAACAGTCTTCCATTTTAACATATATGTATTTACGACTTTAAATCACTTTCATAAAACAGTTTTTGCGAGTGGCAATACTGGATAATCTAAAAAAAAACTTAAGCCTTACTGTGATCAGACAAAATATGAATGTTTATTCAAATTAGAGCGTATAAATATCTCTTTTCTTCCCATGAGGGTGGTGATACACTATCTGGCCAAAAGTATCCGGACGCCCAGTGGTACGGGCTCGGAGAGTCCTGAGGCATATATTAATATGATGTTCGTCCTCCTTTTGCATCGATGACAGCCTGCACACGTCTGGAGAGACTTTCCACCAGTTTTTGATAGGTGTCCATAGGAATTGACTTCCAGGCGTCCATCACAACTGAAGTGAGTGCTGGCAGTGAGGATGGTCGATTTGGCTGGCTACGTAATCTACGTTCTAATTCGTCGCAAATGTGTTCAATGGGATTTAGATTGGGGTTCTGAGAAGGATAGTCCAGTTTTTTAACACCCATTTCGTCAAACCATGCCTGCGCAAGTCTCGATGTGTGACTCGATGTGATGTCTTGGGAGATATTGGTGTTGGAAAAAAAGGACTGCACAAACCATTCATATATTTTTAAGGATAAACCCTACTAGGTTGTCAGGTCGGCATAAAAATATATCTAAATTTATACTAATTTATTATATATTGGTATGAAACAGTTCAAAATTTAAAGTATTTAACCATTTAAAACATATTTAATAGTTTAAATTCTTCATTTAATTTTTAACCGTCAAAATGACGGCGTTCGGTATTTTTAGTAATAAAGGAGTCAGCAAAATTCGCGGGTCTTTATAGGCCAATATCAGAGAGATACCTACCGTCAGACGCAAGTGTTTGCAGCATTGAAAAAAAAAATTTAAGGTCGAATGGGATTTCAGGCCTAAACAAATTGCAACACTATTTTATCAGGTAAAATATTTTCTTTATTTTTATATGAACAACATTTCCTGTAAGTGTTTTGGCAAAACGCCTAGAAATTACGGTAATTTTATGCAACATTTCATCACTGTGCAAAAATAAATAAAAAAGGTACAACTTTTGAAAACTCAGAATAAAAACGACATTTCACGGAAAAGTAGATTACTTATGTGTAATTTTTTTTACTTCTCAAGCTTTTTGCTTCAGACATTTCGCATCTAAAACTCGAGTATTGTTATTCATAACATACTTTAAAAGATTTAAAATTCAGGACATGCAAAAAAAAAATAATAATAAAGCGAAAACGTTCTGGAAATTACTAGTGTATACAGTTTGAACGATAGAATGACGCTGGTTGATTCAAATCTGCATTCCTCAATAATCATTCCGAAATCCATATTCGAAATCGAATTCTAAAATATTTTCGTCATATGCAATCATGATGTTATTCTGAAGATTCCCGGCACATTATTGTAATCTGTGAAAGCCCCTTTCCTATACACTTTCTCAAACAAAATATTTTTCGCAGTAGAATTGTTTATATTCTTGTCGATCCCATGTGGATTCTTTTTTTCCGAAAAGAAAAATTTCATTTCTTTGATTCCTAAACGAAAAATTTCATTCTTTGATTCCTAACATTTTTTTTCCGAATTTTCCTTTTAATGTATTATTTCTGGCAAAGCTCCAAACTTCATTTTTAAAATAGCATTTTGGTTCGAGATAATATTTTTTACAGTTAAAATGATGCCCTCAAACAGATAGGAGTAAACAGAAGTGTTGGCCTAGACGAAAAGAAAACTATGAACACTTCAAATTTGTATTTTGCAGACAGCACTGAAAATAAAGTTTTAGGGAGAATATAAAAAATATTCTCCCTAATATATATATATATATATATATATATATATATATATATATATATATATATATATATATATATATATATATATATATATATATATATATATATATATATATATATGTGTGTGTGTGTGTGTGTGTGTGTGTGTGTATTGTACAAAGTCAGTTTTCAATTTCTCTGTAATATAAATGCAGATATCACACCTCTTCTATAAGAGTGTTATATCTCAAAAAATATATATTTTCAGGAAGAGCTAAAGAAGATATATGTCGAAATTTCATTTCTTGTTTTATGAATCCTTATGATAATTTTGGGAAAACTTATTGTTCGAACCACTTCAGAAGGCAAAACAATATACTATTAAAGTCGTTTTCAAGTTTTAAAGCATAATTTTGAATTTTAATTACAAGATATAACCCTCTTCTACTAACCTTATTTTGTCAACATGGACTGAAATACTTCAGGGAATACTATCATATCTCTATGCTAATGCACGATTTATTTCATCTCTTCACAATACAAATAAAAAACCTTCATAACATGAACAACACTTCAGAAAAAAATACAAATTTATTTCCTAAATAAAAACATTTATTTTCTTTTATTCGACCATTTATTCCTAACTAAAGAACCTGATAGCAGTGTGCGGATTTTTTATATGTCTGTAAAAGAGTGAATAATGTACGACGTGAAAAAGTATAAAGATTAAAATCCCTGTAGAAGAATTATGTTTGTTACTCTACACTGTAGAGCAGGGGTGGGCATTAAGTCGATCGCGATCGACCGGTGGACCACCAAGACATTTTGGGGTGACCTAACTTACTTACTAAGACCTAAGACGAGCATACTAAAAGAGACATATTTATGTAACACCGACGCGATTCGCTTTAAACGCGGTTTTAAAAGTGTAAGTTGTAAGGTGCGATAAGATGCGATTCCCAAGAATCGAACTTTTGAGTGAATGAATTATAGAAGCTGCTTGAGATATGCTAATTTCGGCATACGCGCTTGGTATAAATACCAAGCAGCTTGATTAATACAGAGGTTGAAGAAGAAGGTTTTGTTAAGGTTGATAGATAAGCGAGTTAAGGGAGCTACGAGGAAAGCAGCTCCAGGTGCTATCCTGCGCTAGTGCTTAGGGGGCCCAAAGTTTACGTAGCAGAACTGCTGGTTTGACTCTCTGCTGGTTTGTGAATATGTCGAAGTGTATTTTTATTGAATGCTAATATATATATTCCGTACAAGTAGTACGTATGCTTATTTCTGTAAAAGCAAAATGTATATGTGCAACGAATTCAATAAACATTGTTTCATGTATAAACTGTGTTTGTATCAAATTCAAATAGTGCCCCTAGTATACTCTACAAAGTTTTCTTTCTTGTAGTTATGTAAGTAAGTACATATTCCGAAATTATTATTAAGTTATAATAAATATTGTAGACCTTTTTTTTAGCTCACCACACCTACATCACTGGGTGGACCGCAACACCTTGAAAAAATTAGAAGTAGCCCGTACCCTGGAAAAGTCTGCCCACCCCTGCTGTAGAGGATTGGATTTTACGAGGAATAGAACTGATTTCCCTTTTATACCTAACTAAATAACCTCGTAGCCACTGTATGGTTTTAACACGAGTCTCCTTAAAAGCGAAACTGGAGCTCAAAAGGAATTTGCATATATATATATATATATATATATATATATATATATATATACAGTTTGTGTATTGTTGGTATTTGTCCAAAATTAGGAGGACAAAAAGATTTTCGCGAGATCACTAATTCGTGTCATCACTTTTTAGCACTAAGTACATCTGCGAGAATTAAAAACATACTAAGTATTGCAACCAATTTCTTGTGACAAGACATTCCCGAACCAAGTTCACGCAAAAGAACATGTATCCCACGAGTTTCATGTATATGCTGCTGTCTTATGTCGATGTTATAGTGATAAATAGAAAGAGAATATATATATATATATATATAATAGTGTAAAAAGAGAAAGGGCTCAAAGTGATTAATGAATTTACATACAGGAAGAAAATAGAATAAATTCTGAGTGTATCATCATTTGCACCGAAAAAAAAAAATCCCAGTTATACAAAATTATAGTTTTTGTAAAATTATATAATCTTAAGAAGGGATATGTGACTTTACAGAGATTTGATTCTAACGTTAGTAAACAGAAAAATACAGAGTACTTGTGCAAAAGGATAAACAGAGGACATTTCAGTAAAACCAAATAAATTTATAAGTACACATTTTACAGAATTTTTAACGTAGGATTACATTCCTCTATAACGGTCCACCGGAAAGCACAATTTATGACGCTAAAACCGTCTGTCCGTTCTTCGCGAGTTATAATTTTGGCAGCACACCGAACCCAGTCTATATCGCTTGGGCAAGCAGTAAACAGTTAAACAGAAAAGTACCAAAATGAGTCAAAAATTTATAAGTACACATTTTACAGAATTTTTAACGTAGGATTACATTCCTCTATAACGGTCCACCGGAAAGCACAATTTATGACGCTAAAACCGTCTGTCCGTTCTTCGCGAGTTATAATTTTGGCAGCACACCGAACCCAGTCTATATCGCTTGGGCAAGCAGTAAACAGTTAAACAGAAAAGTACCAAAATGAGTCAAAAATTTGGCATATGCATATGTACATATACAGGTGGTTATCAAAATAATGGAAACACTGAGAAACATCATGAAAACCTTTATTAATACGGGACAGGATCACCTTTATCATGTAATACCACCTAATTCACCTTGAAATTGTATTATACAAGTCATAAATAGTGGTTAAGAATATATTATACCATTCTTCAAAAAAAAATCATGAAAGTTCCTGTAGAGATGCTGTGGTGGATATCGATACCTGGCTCTATCAGCTTATACAGATCAGAGTGTTTGAATTATTTAAAGTCGGGGGGATTGTACAGGGCAAGATAAGATATTTGACTTCTTTTTCATGCTCTTCAAACCAATACTTGATAGATTTATCTGTATAGGGGGATTGTCATACCGGATAACGACATCTCCTGCAAGAAACAATGTTTGCACCATAGGATGGACTAATGAGCTAAAATTTCGACATAGTCATTCTCATTTAATCTCCCTTTCAGGGTTACAATACGGCGGGGAGAAAACCATGAGATGCCATCCCAAACCCTGATAGATCTACCTCCATGATAGTTGAGATGAGACAGCCAGAATCTTACGCTTGTATAGGTGTTCTCCAGACATACGCACATCCTGTTGCGAGGAACAATATGAACAATGATTCATCGGACCAAATGCGGTTGTTTGACATATTACTCGACCAAGATTTGCACTCGTGGCACCATTGTGGACAATATTTTGTATTGGCATCTATTAAAATTGGCTTCGGAATAATTTCTCTTCCGTAAATGCTTTCTTTGTGAAGTTCCCTTCTTCTTCTAATGGTTGATACCAGAACATGCGGATGCCGATTAAGCTCTTCGGTCATTATGGTAGTAGTTGTCTTTCTTCGTGTCACAATCCGCTTCAATACCTCGTCCGTCTCTTTCACTCAGCTCTCCCTTTCGTCCACTATTCTGTTTGGCAAAGAAGGATTTTCCGTGCACTCTGTATGCTGTCATGACTTTCGATACCATAGCTCGAAAAACACCCATTAGCCTGGGAGTTGCAGTAACAGATACTCAATTTAAACGTGCTCCAACAATTTGCCCTTTTCTCAAGGTCTGCTAGGTTTGACATTTTACGCTGTTTTCCCCAAAAGCACGATGCCTTTAGCTTCATTACTGCTACCTGACAGTAGAATAATGCATACACTATATTATATAAATAAAATAACGGTGGCCAGACATGTTTTTAACACTCCGTCGGGCGCGTCTCGAAACTTACGTCAACGGGCACGGTGTATCTGTCAGATACATCTCTGTTTTATGTGTTTTCTGTTAATTTGTATTACTTTAAATCTTCTATTTTTATTCTTTTTAGGTCCAGAATTTTACACCCGCACCTGTTTTTAATTTTTTTAAATTTTTGTACAATTTTTATTTTGCACAGAACACCAGCTAATACAAGTAAACCGATAAAGGCTTTATTTCAATATTATTTGTTAGTCTTGCATCTCTTTCTCTACTACATAGATTAGAAACTGCAGAAATATATCTTTTAGTACATTCGCAATTATTCCCAATATTTCGTCATAAAAAAACAGTTCCAAGAGCCGTATATAGATTTATACCTTTCGCACTTCCGATTACTCCAGGTAATTTTGTGCTAATATTCTGCGATCTACCTTTGACTTTTTTTACTTCCGATCCATTTTGTCCATTTAGTACTATTGTATTTTCCTACATAAAAATCATCATTATTAGCATCCTAATCAAATTTTGAGTCATTATAATCACTTTCACTGCTACCAGAATCAACTTCACATGTTTCTAAAATATCTTCTTCGTCATCATCAGTTTCATCAAATTCTTCAGCATTTAATTCCTAATTTCCATCCCTAAATATAATACTATGAACTAGCTCAAGATCTTTTTGATTATTCATATCTAAAAAGCGTTTAGCACTCATCATGGGAAAAGATAAATAAAAAAACGTTCAGGGAATCTTGATACTTCCGTAAAGCTTCAAGAGAGAAACTTTATCGGGCGCGTGTATCTAACAGATACAAAACTTCAATACATCTTCAAAACGGGAAACACTCCTACACGGAACTTGTCGTTACTGCATTCCAAAGTAGCAGGTGGTCAGATGGACAGATACTGATAAGGTCAAGGTCGTCAGAACAAGTTTTAGGGGACAAAAGCAGAGATATTAACACGCGTGTATCTGTCGGATCAACGCGCCCGATGGAGTGTTAAGGAATACGAAGAACATTCTGAAACACCACTAATAATGATTGGTGTTTCCATTATTTTGATAACCACCTGTATATAGATACATATATACATAACAATTTTATACATATATACATACAAAAGAGGTAAGCAACGATAATTAATCCTACGTTAATAACAAGCGGGAGTGTCGTTAGAAGAGACTACATGAAATTATTTTTAATAATTAGACACTGTTACAATAAATGTTAGAAACGTTTTGAATGTTAATCACTTATATAGATGGATTAGTATACCAACGTCACCAAAAGGGGCCTGTCACTTTTGAAAGGGACTAAATCATTAGGTAAATTGAGAGAGCAAAGAACCAAAACGAATTATAAAAAAATATGAAATGGCATAAACAAAAGGTATAGAGTGAAGAAAAATATAAATTAGAAAAAGGGAAAATAATGAAATTCTAAAGAATTCAATAACATTTTCAATTTATGTTTTAATGAATGATTAAATATCAAAGTTTTCGGATCATATTGATTTTAGTGACGATTTATCATTTCTATTAATTACTCAAACATATTTTTTATCTTTGTTAAGTATAAATTATTGCAGATTTCCTGTTCAACAGTTGAAAGCCTTATTTGAATAGTGGTCCGACTCCACTTTTTAAAAAAAGCTAGAAAAAGTCAGTTTCACATTCATGTTCATACATGTCCTCTCTATCTTATTTTTAGACTGGTACACCTCAATCTTATTTCTGCTGCCAACAGAGGGCATTACAAATGAGACTTCAGCAGTCATTTCTTAGCACTCATTAGACTTTAAGACTCTGTATCTCAAAATGAACAAGAATGGAGTTGGACTACTATTCAATTAAGACCTTCAGTTATTCCCCAATAAATGGAACATTCAGGCTGAAATCATTAAGTGGGGACAGACTTTTAATCCCGGGGGTAGCTGATTTTTCCCATTTTTTTGTCTACCAAATATGTTATTTATGCTTACTGACAGATAATAACATCATATATATATATATATATATATATATATATATATATATATATATATATATATATATATATATATATATGATAGAAAGAAAGAAATAAAGAAAAAGAAAAGAAAGAAAGAAGAATGCCCCTTGTTGTAAAACTTCTGTCTCTATTATGGAGTACAATTTAAAGAAAAAAATTTAGAGCACGTGTATAACATTTTTTAATATGAATGAAGGCTGTTATGTACCAACCCTATTGGATTCAAAACCTCAGTGCACCACCTATGGAGAAAATTTGCTACAATATTTAGAGCTACATAAATGCTGACAATCAAATGAAAATGGTATTTTCATATAGCCTGAACTTTTCTGCACCTTGCACCAGGATATATTTTTTTTAATTTAGTCCAACAAAGGAATTCAGCGTTTAAAACACACTATACCAGATTTTTCCCCAAATAATTTAAATTTTAAAATAGTATTTCCATTTTTTAAAATGAAACATGCCCCAAGATGTAAATTTTCTTTCTCTATTACGGAGTACAGTTTTTTTTGTAATCTTTCAATCCAAGTCGTCAATCCGTGGACACATTTTCTCCATAGGTTAACATTGATGTGAGCGAATCCAGTAGGATTAGTACAGACTAGCCTTAAGAAATATGCAATTTCTGCCTTCAAAATACTGCCTTTAGAAGTATAATATTGCCTTCTGAAATCTATAATCCAAGATAAATATGTTGTGAAATGACGGCTTCACATTTTGAAATTATCGATTTATAAAGATCTAACTTTTTGTTGCAATACTTTGATATTTTCTGCACATATAAATGGAAAATAAAATAGATACAAAACCAGTGAATTCATGAAAGAGTACTCAGAATAATTAAACTAAAACTAATTTACTGATGGTGAGAGCATTTCAAAAAATTTACATTTGAAGAGTAACTTCGTTAACAAAATTAACAAGACAGACTGCTACTAACATTCTTATATCTTTTAGAAATGAAAGCTGGAAAAAGTCGTACTATCTGAATATATTTTCATCTAACCTTTCTCAAGGAAAAGTCTTCTGCTCATAATATGCAATTTCGTAGATATAACACGACGAGAGGGGTATTAGGAATCGGCTTAGTATGGGACAAGTAATCCCGCATAAATCGAATATTTAGACTCGGTTATTTTGTGACGAAAAGACACAAACAGGATAGATGTAAAAAGAAAGAGCAGCGTCAGGAAAGAATGCTATCTTTGAAAACCAAAAGGGTGTGATATCCATTTCTTAGAGAACTGCACATTTATGTAATGTGTATCTAGAGTTGGAAGTGACTGAGGAATGAGACGGAGTTGTTAATACGGCTTAAGAGTATATAAGTGTAATAATATGCGTGCATATGCATGCTCATGTATACACATACACAAGTATATACATACACACACAAACATATATATATATATATATATATATATATTAACCCCATTACATCACGTCCTTTATAACCTGAAAGGAAAAACTAGCTCATATTTACATGGCTGCAGCTAGACGCAGCCTGAAAGGAATAAAAATTAGATTTAAATGCAATCCTGCCAAGCTTCTCAGTATATCGTTTATTAGAGCGAAAAATGCACCCGTTCAACCAGAAGAACGGCTCGGAATAATATCACCTTTCAACATTAAACGTGTGAGGGCAAAAAAACACGTGGCTATTATTTGTAGGGTCAGCAGATTTAGGGGGCTCGAAAAGCTAACCCACTCCCGAATTCGGGCATATAAACGCGTAGAAATGTAAAGAAACGCTATTCATGGGAAGTTCTGTGCCTAAGGGTTTTAAAGCGATAAATTAATATTACTGGGTTATGGATTTAGGGAAGGGAGTGTATATATATATATATATATATATATATATATATATATATATATATATATATATACAATAAAGCCACACTAGTTTAATTTCTATTCTATTGATTGTCTACATTTAATATTGTTTTCCCGTTAAATAACAAACTCCCGTTTTCACTGGATAGCTCCTAGCTGTCGATTAAAATATTGCACCACGACGGATTGGATATGCGTTGAAACCACACGTTCCTGCCCGTTCTGTCTGCACTTTGGAATTATGTAAATATCTTTCAAACTTTTATGTTTATTGTAATAACTTACTATGTAATCATAACCTGCACAGTTAACAAAAGTATTATTGCCACCAAATTGATTTTTTGATTGGATTTTGGTGCTGCTCAAGCCAGGCTAGAATATTATAACCCAAATAGCTATCTTAAGCTGTAAATGCCACTTCGCCAGCTAACCGTATATCGTCGTTGGGTGTTGAATATACAAATTCCTTTCATTATATATACTGTATTTTTTTGGAACTTAAGACGCACCGGACGATAAAACACACCTCCAAATTATTTTTTCTCTTTTCTAATAAAGCACAACCCCTCTTCCAAATTGCGACCTAAAAAAATTGCAATTGATAATTTATATTTGGCCTTAACGCACGTGTCGATCATTACGCAAGCACTTGAAATATCTAAATTCAGCAACGTCATGATATCTGGTCCGATTTCGAGGGCTTCAATAAATTTGTAAATAATAAATAAGGCCGGTTTTGAAATTCTATCTTGCTAATAAAACGCAAAGAGAGCGCGTGACTATAAATTAATCCCCGGGAAAACCAGAACGTTCCACCAAGCTACTAAATATGTCCAATGAAATTATTCTAATCCCTGGTGGCGAGAACAGCAAACACTCCTTTTATAATTGCCGAAACGGAAGATTTTATTCCTCTTCTCTCCTAACTCTGACCTGTATGCTGTTGCTGTTAGATAGCATGTAATTGCGTATCTTCTTTTCTACGCCCCCCGTCAAGTCTGGTTGCCACTACAGCTAATGCCTTCGAAATACTTCCTGATAAATAAAGATAGTTCAATTACTACACAACCAAACACATGTTTCCACGTTACGTATCACCCTAATCTGCATAAATACGTTCGTTTTTTTAAGAAAAATTCCCGATGTGTAAAGATTCTTTCTCTATTGTGGAGTACAATTTAAAAAAACAAATCTTTAAATCCAAGTCGGCAATCCTTGGACACATTTTCTCTATAGTTTAACATTGAGATGAGTGAATCCAATAAGGTTAGTACATAGCAGCCTTAATAAATATGCAATTTCTGCCTTCAAAATACTGCCTGCCTTCTGAAATGTCACACCCACTCAGTGAGTGAGTGAGTGAGAGAGTGTATTTATATATATATATATATATATATATATATATATATATATATATATATATATATATATATTAAGTAATTTATAATTTTTCACTGTTGTTCTACTGAATTTATGCGGACCCGGGACACAAATTTCTAGGAGAAATGTTTTTTGAAATTCCTAGATAAAATATTCCACTGAGATATCACAATAAAATAACAATAATTATTAAATTATCGTAGATATTTTAATGTTGTATAATATAGTATAGCATATATAAACTGACATATAATATAAATAAAACTCATACAAAACTTAATTCCTGTTTAAATATGAACCAAAATGTCATAATTAATTTTCTTCACTGTTAAACGTCGTCAAGATATTACTATAATACACGTTTTGTTGGACAATTTGGCGACCTTTTGGCGAAAAAGGAAGAAAGGCAAATCTATCAAAGTGATAACATTAGTGCCTTACTTCCTGTAACACCGAATGTTTCTTCTAATATTTTTTTAGACTCAGATTCTATGCTGAACTGTCTATGCATACCTTTCTGTAGGTTTGTTATTAAAGCCACCATCTCGAAATTAATGTTGCATAATTTGTCATATTTGTAAGGATTTATCAAAAACTGCTTTTATGATATCACTTTGAAACTTTGATGAACTTTTTTTGTTTAAATTCTTTTTCAATAAACTATCTTCAGGGTGATTCCTTTGAAAAAAAGCATTCTGCAAAATATTTTTCATTAGACAGAAAAATAGGAGAAAAAATTCTTTTTCTATCCCTTTGATTAAAAACTTGTATATTATAATATATATTCTTATAAATTCCAAAAAACAAATTATTTCTAAGATCTTTCTAGTTTCCTTTTATTTAGTATTTTTTAATGTAGGTTTTTTTTATATAAAGGAATATTTGATTGAAAATAAATCACTGCAATACATGCAAATAGATAAAAAAATTTCTGTTCCTTAGCTTTTCCATTTGAAGATTTTTATATTTTATAGAATATTACATTTTGCCAAAGTTATTTATTTTTCAAAGCTACCAAGGTAATTTCTAAAAATATCAGTCAATTTAAAATATATTTTACTCCAAACAGCAAATTGAATATTCATGACAATACTTAGGTTTTTCAAATATAATTTGATTATACAGATATCATTATACAATCATTTTAAAATTATATTACATAGTCAAAATCTCACATTAGAATCTAATTAAAGATCTAATCATTTTTTTTACAATATTTACAATTTATCAGTAAATTAAAAGCGTATTTTGTTCCAAGAAGAAAATTAAATTTTCAGGAGAATACTTTATTACATCACTAAAACATTTATTAGTAAGTGACTAATTTTTTTTTCCATAATTAAAATCAGTCGTTTGCTTCTGATTATTAACTACGTATAAATGTTTTTTGGCTTATAATAAAGCTGTATCATTTTATCCTTCACAAATAACTGTTAAAAACGTTAATATTAAACGTGATGGATGATATTTTACTACATTAAAGGCCTGTTTACATTGCTACATTGACTCCAAGATTGTTGACATGGTCTAGTATGATTGGTTTGACGTGTCACATGTTCAGTGAATTGAGAACTGTGATTGGTAAAACATTTTAACGCTGACGCTGTGTAACGATCCGGACTCAATGCAAGCCTGGGACGTAATCCTGCTTAGGCAACTTACATGGAATTGTATATTTCAATTAAGATTTTTTAATAAAAAATAAAAATTACTAATTTTTTACATACTTAAAATTATTCTCTTGAACCTGAATATTAATTCTGTGCTCAGATTGCACAATGTTATATGCCACTTTTTTTTTTTAATTTAAGTGACAGCAATTCTAAGATTCAAGATGTCATGAAATATCAATAATTTGTTTTATATTTGTATTATATTGAATTTCTATATGTATTAATAATTGGCTATTACTTACAGTAGTTACAGTAAATAGAAAATATCGGCGAACGAGAAACAGGAATATGAAAAACTAAAATTTTTAAGAAAATTGACTTATAATTTAGGTCACTTTTCTTAAAAAATTCAGATAGTTTCTTAAATTAAAAATTGTCATTACCATGTTTTTATTAACTTGCTTTCTTGTTTGTTTCTGTGTGTGTTTGTCCAGTACAAATATTGCAATCGATTTTTAACTAACTTCCCGACTAGCTAGACATTTGAAGCTTTTAGAATAGCTAAGATGCTATTAGATATAATAGATGCTATTAGATTAATAAGCTTTTAGAATAGCTAAACGATGACAATTCATTTGTTTAATACTTTTAGCCATATTTAAGCAGATTTAAATTCATTTTCAGTTAATTTTGTTTTGTAGACAGGTGCAGCCATCTACCGAGCAGGACGGGAACGAAAATTTAAACGCAAGTTAACTTCCAATTAACTTCATTTTCATTCAAGTTGATGGGATAATTCATCAAAAAAAATTTTAAAAAGTATTTACTGATACATATAATTGTCAAGTTTATATGATTCAACAGAAAATTTAAAAACATGGTACATGAAAAGTTCTTTTTATATTGTAATTTTTTTTTTAATTTAAGTGACAGCAATTCTAAAATTCAAGATGTTATGAAAAATCAGTAATTTGTTTTATAATTATATTATATTGAATTTCCATATGTATTAATAGTTGGCGATTACTTACAGTAGTCAAAGTAAATAGAAAATATCGGCGAATGAGGATCAGGAATGTGAAAAACACATTTTTTTTTAAAAGTGACATATAACATTTCGCCATCTTAGCACAGAATTATGCATAAATACCATTTATTCTGAAGGAAACGCTTTTATCCTTATATCCGTCCCAAATAACTATAAATAAAATTAATGTTAAGGCTGCTGTGTGGTTGAATTGTCTCAGCTCAATGTTATCCTAAGGAGAAAATTTTCCCTCTCATTGTCGAGTTGGATTGAAAGATTTTTTTTAATTGCAATCCGTAATACAGAAAAAAATATTTTATTTAGCTATCTTATTCATTTAAATAATTTCATCCATCAAAATAAATTATATGCGTTTGAACACAGTATTCAACATGTTTTATTTTTCCACCGAACAATTCAAATTTAAAAATTTTTCATTCCTTTTTAAAGATGAAAAAGATATCCGAACAAAACTTTCTTTGTTTTTTTATGAATTACAATTACAGGAAGAACTTTAAATACAAGTCGACAATCAACGGAAA
This sequence comes from Dolomedes plantarius, assembly GCA_907164885.2. NCBI lineage: Eukaryota > Metazoa > Arthropoda > Arachnida > Araneae > Dolomedidae > Dolomedes > Dolomedes plantarius. Next base: position 58,204,619 of record OU015502.1, on the reverse strand, counting down.
AAAAATTCTCCATAAATTATCATTGAGCTGATGCGATTCCAATAGGAACACTACACAGGAGCCTTAAAGCTTATTCACATTGTATTTGGAGCGCTACGTTAATCGCTCCCGTCGCTACCCTTATCGCTCCCGTCAAAAATAAGGGGTGATATTTCGCCATCAATTTCCGGGCTGGAGTGTTCAAAAGTTACACGCCATAAAGATTAAAAACAATCCATTTCATTTACCCTGAAATGTTTCTATTTCTTATTTTACACACCAGATGACAGCACCAGACTATTTATAATGTAATTAGGGATGATTATTTTAAAACTAGATGAGGCAGATAAAGAAATAAATGGAATACTTCGGGGAAAAAATAGACACATTTTTACTGATTTCTTGAAAATTATGCGATCATTAAGGGGTCAAGTTACTAGATTGGCTCCAGTATTGTCGACCTCAACTGTGATTGGTTTTACATATAACGTGGCCAATGAATTGATATCCGTGATTGGTTAATTTTTTTTAACGCCGACGATGCATAACGTTCCAAATTTAGTGTGAGCTTGGAAAATAAAATTTCTGTTACCCTAAACCTGCTTCGACAACTCAGAAAAAGCTGTATATTTCCCCTTGTGTTTCGCTTAAATTTGCACCTTAGTTTATATATGAGGCGGTGAAAGGCAAAGTGGTGTAAGTCAGTAAGTCAAGTGGTGTATGTCAAAAGAGATTTACTGCAAAAACTATAAAAAATCCACCAAAAATTGAAGAAATTATAATTCCTAATAATTATTATGATATTGCAAATAATAACTATTTGCAATTCTACTGTAAACTGAACATGGAGATTACATGTTTGCCCTCAAATGAAAAAAGTTGAAAATGTGACTTACACCACTTTGCCTTTCACCGCCCCATATATAAAATAGTTCCGTAACTGACTGACTGACTGACTGACAGATAACGCACAGACCAAACTGCTGGACCTAAAATGCTGAAATTCTGCATGCCGATTCTTCTTATAGTGTAGGGGTGCAATAAAGAAGATTTTTTAAACTAAATTTTTAAGCTTTTTATGTAACTTTTTTTTAAAGTTTGCATCCAGAATAACAATCTGAGAGTTATAAAATTTATATCAAGTTAAAGATAACAAAAATTCCTTTAAAATGAAATCTTTTTCGAAGTTTAACTACCTCCTTTTTCAGATTTTTGGTGAATTTTTAAAGATTAATTTTTAGAATTTAATTTATTAAATGCTGATCACGTGGTTTCTTTTCTTTTTGTGATACTTTAAACTAATTTTGCGTCACGTGCATAGCAACGAAATAAACAAAAAAATTATTTTTTTCTTCCTAATGCAGCAGACAATTCGACATTATCCCACAAAAAAATATTAAAATATATAAAAGAAATGTTCCTCAAACTGTACTATATTAACTGTACTATCTTCTTTAGTATTTTCTATTAGAATTAATTTGAATATTTTCTCCTACATTATTTTGTCTATAAAAATATACGCTACGATTTTTTTTATAAATATATATATTTTTTGGCATTAATTGCATACATTGACAGTTGTATTTAATTTGAATGTACTCCATAGCGAAGCACTGGTTTTTAGCTAATCACTGGATAACGAATTCAATTTTCTAGGAAACACGTATTTTTCTTGCACATTATGCAAAAATTTCAACTATTATTGAAAATAGTTTCATTACAGAAGTTTTAAACTATTACTTTACACAATATTCCGATAGAATCTATTGTGCCCCTAACAACCCTCAAAACTTCCGCAAGGTACTGTCACTTATTTAGTAGGAAAACAACTACCCATCAAAGAAAAACAAAGATTCTGAATATCTTCCTTAACACTTAGGGGAATACAGAATGTTACTATCCCGTATGTTACTTCAGAAGTAACATACGGGGCTTTGTCTTTAAAAGAAAACTTTCTTACGAACAATACATTTAATTTTCTTCAAAATGGCTTTTCAACTACCAACAGACACACAAATAAACTAACGTAATTTGTAAAAACGGTGGCTTTGTTGAAAGGAAGAAAAGTCTTAGAGCCTCTTTAAAAAATTGAAATTCTAGTTTCTTTCTCGAGTTTGTAGTTTCTTATCCTAGACAAAGCAACATTTCTTTTGCGTTGAGATTCTGTGTTTCATCAACGCTAAACTATACAAGTTTTCTTCAACTATTTTTTTACTATTTGCCTTTCGTTCTTGATTAATGTTCGTAAATTTATTTAAATTCTTGTGAGTTTCTTTTTCTTTTTTTGTTGACTTTTTTTAATGTGCCTAAAATGTAGAATATTATTACCAATTTTATAGGAACTAAATATTTTTTCTGCTGTAAATAAAATTATGTTTCCAAAAAAGTTAGGATTTAGAGCTTATACTATTTTATAACGTGTCATTCACTTTTCAAACGTTTATTGAATATATCTAGATGGTTAAAATTTAGAGCACACGTGCGAAACTTTTTCTAATACGGATTAAAGCATTTGTGCACTAACTCTATTGGATTCGCCCACCTCAATATTAACCTATAGAGAAAATTTGTCTACTATTTAGAGCTACAAAAATGCCAATAATACAATGAAAATGGCATTTTCATATAGCCTGAACTATTCTGCACCTATCAACGGAATTCATTTTATAAATTTCGTCCACTAAAGGAATTTATAAGCGTTTAAAACGCCCCCTACCTGATTTTTACCCGAAGAATTTAAATTCAAAAATAGTATTTCCATTAAAAAAGAAACGAAAAATTCCCCAAGGTGTAAAATTTATTCCTATGTTACGGAGAACAATTTGTTAAAAAAAAAAAAAAATCTCTCAATCCAAGTCTGCAATCCTTGGACACATTTTCTCCTTTGAGGGGAGCAAATCCAGGAGGGTTAGTACACAGCAGCTTTAAGGGAACAAGGGACCTTATGCCACGAATTTTTTGATTTTTAATATTTAACTCTATTTACAAAATGATAATAATTTGTGTTAATATTTAGTACAATTGAAGACCCTTAGAATTCAAAATAAGATTTTGGCTAGAAAAATAGTCCCTGTTTTTCAAAAAAATTTCAAACATTCTAGCTTTTTGTAAAATGCTCCATGTGTATTCAAAATCATTTAAAAAATTTAATTATTTTCAATATAAGTTTACCGTATATATATATAAACATAATTATGCATTTATTTTTATTTTGTATGAATCTAAAGCCATAAGTAATCAATTTTTTGTATCTGCCTGTTATTTATTTTTTACCACGAATTTATTAACTCGCTTTCTTGTTTCTGCGTTTGTCCAGTACAAATCTTTCAATCGATTTTTAACTAACTTCCCGACTAGCTAGACATTTGAAACTTTTAGAATAGCTCAGAACACGATAACAATGCCTTCTTTTAATACTTTTAGCCATTTTTAAGCATAATTCAATTCATTTTCAGTTAATTTTGTTTTGTATTGAAAGTTAGTTCGGAAAAATCAGCAAGGTGGCGCTTCGATCGAATTCAATGCTTGCACTTATGCGTAACGGCGTTTAACGATTCTAAAAAAAGAATCCATGTTAATTTAGTTTGTTTGCAAAAATATTGTGCGAAAAATGAAAAAAAATTTTAAAAGTTAGCAGTTTATAAAGTCTGTGAATAGTGGAAACGGCTAAAAAGTGATTAAAATAAAATAAAAGAAAGTGAAAAAGAATAATTAAGTGAAGGTTTGTGCAATTAAGAGAGAAAAGGAGAGAAAAATAAAAATATTTGATAATTTTCTTTCAAGTTGAGGGGAAAATTCCTCAAAAAAATTTTTAAATATTTATTAATAGATAGAATTGTCAAGTTTATATGATTAAATAGAAAATTTAAAAACGTGGTATATAAAAAGTTCTTTTTATCTTGTAATTATTTTTTTTTTGTTTTTGTTTTATTTCATAGTCTATAAATTTGAAAAATATTCGTGGTTTCAAAGAATTATGCCCAATTTTGCGGCAAATACTTCAATAAAAATCTTGAGTAATTTGAAAGAAATCAGGAGAAAATAAATGCGCATGGAGCATTTCAAAACATTCTAACATTTTTGAATAACTTTTTGAAAAAGAGGTCTCATTCTTATAAAATACTTATTTGTGAAATCTAAGTGTCCTCAAAGTGCTAGAAAATAACATTAATTATTCTTATTTTATGTGTAGAATAAAATATTAAAAATTTTTAAAAAAAGTCTGAGTTGCTTTCAACTCAGCAAGGACAAAGATATATGTTACACTATGCCATTATTCCCTAATATAAGTTTCCAACTTTAAAATTTTAATTTTAATACTTTTATATAACTTTAAAAGAATTCTTAAAAGATTTGAATTTAGGGTTGTGTTTTTTCCCATTAAGAATTATAAATCTATATATATAAAACTGACCGACCGTAACTGACTGATTCACTGACATACAGCACATAGACCAAACCGCTGGACCTAAAGGGCTGAAATTTTGCATGGCGATTCTTCTTATGGTGTAGGGGTGCACTAAGAAAGATTTTTTAAAAATTCTTCGTAGATTTTTTAAAATTAAATTTTTAATCTGTTTTAGTAACTTTTTTTTTTAAGTTTGCATTTAAAATAATAATTTAAAGGTTATAAAATTTATATCACGAGAAACGTCATTGCACGAGAAAGAAAAATGCCTTTAAAATGAAATATTTTTCGAATCTTTACCTCCATTTTCTGATTTTTGGTGAATTTTTAATATTAACTTTTAGAATTTAACTTATTAAAGGATGATCACGTGATTTCTCTTTCTGGTACTTTAAATAAATTTATCGTCACGCGATAACAATGAAACAGACAAAAAACAATTTCTTGCTAATGCAACAGACAATTGGACATTATCCAAAAAAATATTAAAATATTGTAAAATATATGTTCCTCAAACTGTACTATATTAACTGTACTATATTCTTTAGTATGTCTTATTAGATTTAACTTCTTAATCAGATTTAACTTATTAATTTTCTTCTACATTATTTTGTCTTTAAAAATATCCCTTACGATTTATATATATATATATATATATATATATATATATATATATTACATCATTTGTATACATTGATCGTCGAATTTATTATAAATATATATATTTATTTTTTTTTGGCATTAATTGCATACATTGACCATTGCGTTTAATTTGAATGTACTCCGTAGCGAAGTGCGGGTTTTTAGCTAGTTCTCACATAAATAAGGGAGATATCACTCTTCAATTCATGAAGGATCCCATCCAGATATATTGTTTAACATTGGATGACATAAGCTAAACTTTTGCTTACTCCACACCAGCGGCGACGGAGACTAAAATCATGTATCTTCGTTGTTGCGTATGCGAATTACAAACAAATATTCAATTCCCCGGTTCGTCTCCGTCAATGGTCTCTGCGGTTTCAAGTTGGAAAAAGTTCAACTTTTGTCTCTGACGCCATGCTCGAAAGCCATTAAGAATAGAAAGAGAAGATTATGCGCATGCGCAAATAAATTGCCTCTTCTCCCCGTCTCCTAGCGGTGTGAAGGCTTTTATGACAGCCACAGAGACGGATGGCAAAATGTGTTTGTCTGTGGTTGCTGTCGCCGTTGGTGTGGAGTAAGCATAAGGGCTCAATAAACTTAGAAAACCGAAATTGACAACAGTAAATTTACGCAAAACGGTGAAAATATTTATTTTTCAATTTCTTTGAAAATTTCATTTGATATCGGTAGAAAATTGTGATAGTTTTTCCACTTCTTCCGTCCATTATATACGTAACAAAAATAATTCTCATTAACTATTTACTGGTATAATTTTCAGCTGAAATCCTTGAATTGAGTTGACTCAGTCTATGAATTTGTACACGTAACTTCGATGATAATCAAACAGATATTTCAAAGATAAATATTTCATATGATAAATTAATTTTATAATATACAATATAAAATATTCAACATATGATGAATATGGTTTTTGTAATGAATTCACCATTATTGCTCAGAATCACCATAATTAATATATAATCATATATAATCACAATTTATATTTAACCATATTCATCGTTTATGATGAATATAGTTTTTGTAATCAATTCACCATTATTGCTCAGAATAACCATAATTAATCGCTTTTTCAATAAATTAAATTAAATTTTTTGAAAATGAGACTATACATAAACTAATCATTTTAAAGTTTACAAGTTTTATTTTTTTTCTCACGAGCCGATAAGTTTTAACCATTATGGATCAATATCCCAACAGAGCTAGATTTACTACAATTAATGTAATAAATGAGTCATTTAAATTTTTTAAGTAGATGGTGGTCTCTCAAATTACCAAAAATCGAACAAAATCAGAAAATTTTATTTTTTGAGGGGGTGTATTAATATTTTTAAAAATATGTAAATATTGGAATAAAATGCCTTTAAAATATGTAATAAAATTTAAAATGAAAATGTGGTGGCTTTAGATAACTAAAAATTAAAGGTAGGTGAAAAAATACCTTTTAAATGGCTTTTTCTCAAAATACTTATTTTCCAGATTAGCAAGTCTTTGAAATGCTCCTTGTGTCATAATTTCTGATGAAATTTTATAAAATTTATAATAAAGACTCGTCTAATATATAAAGTTATGTCTCCATTTCAGATTTCGACATCATTCAGATTATCAAAATTTAACTTAAGTGTAGAAAAGTACAAAAATTTCCCTTAAATTCAGAGTACAATCATAAAAATATTTACTAAAAATTAACTTTTCAACGAAAGCACGAAGTAATAGATAATTCTGTTCAAAATGTATTTATAAGCAATATAAATGCAAAATTAAAGGGAAAGTTAAAAATTGGATAGCAACGACCATTTTAAAAAATATAATAAAAATTTCAATTTTTAAATATTAAAAAAAATCAAATTATTTATAAAATTTTATCAAGTGTTGGATATAGTTATAATTTAATGAATATATATGCAAAATTTCATATCTCTGAGGTAAAAATTTATAAAAAATCGCTTTGTAATGTCCGCCATCCCCTTAAATATTCTTCTTCGGCAGAATATTTGCTATCAGCATGATTAGTTATAAGAAATCCCTGTAATATATATTTTTATTATACATCAATCAGGGAAAGATATCAAGAATATCAGCTTACATTTTCTCATGTGATATCCCTTTAAATATCAATACCTTTGTTTGACAAGCATCTGTTGAAACAGGAGAAACTTACTACAGCTCTAACTGATATAAAGTCCGTTTGATGGATGGCTAGAATTTCATGCAAGAATTAATGACCCGTAGATATTAAATTTACGTGGCACAAGCACTAATAACTACAGATTAGACTTAAATTTACCGATAATAAGTTATTGTCATTTCGCGTGAAATTGCGTTTCAAAAGAGAAGTGGGAAGAAAATCACTGGTATTTTTACTAGGATAAGTTATTATATGTTAACTGCTGTTAATATAAATTATTACCTAATTTAATGGAATTCAGACTGCTTCATAGTTTTAAAATATTTTTAAACTATGTAAAACAAAAAAAGAAGGTATTCAAATAAATTAATGAAAACAATTGGACTATATATATATATGAACTTTTATACATACATACAAGTATACATACTTGTATACTTACATACTTGTATACATACATATTCACTTGTATACATACATACACACCCACACACGCACATGCATATGTATACAGAGCTGGTCCCATGAGTGAGCCGGCGAGTGTTTGCAATATTATGGACAACCCCTGTGTGTGTGCGTGTATGTATATATATATATATATATATATATATATATATATATATATATATATATATATATATATATATATATATATATATTGGGGCGTCACTGTAAGTAGGTAAGGCAATTCTCTCTGAGGCATTTTTTAGAATTTTCACAACAATTTATCCATACCAAGAAAGACAGAGTTCTAATTAAAAGTGAAGCCAATTTTTTAAAACAAAAACTCAACAATTTATTAACAAAAAAAAATTAACATTTAAACAGTGCAACATATTCAATTAAAATACCGTGTAGATTTTCAACGTACGGAGCCTAAAACACACATCCCCACCGGCCTCGTTCTCTAGCGTCTCTCCTCAATATCTGGATTTTCAGACGGGTTGGAGGAGCCGGCAGATTATCAGCTAACAGCTCTTCTTAATCCGATACTTTATCGACCGCCGAATGTCACTCGCATGAAGTTATCGCTAAGAGAAAGACAGCTTTATCACGGGGGGTGAAACCATTTTCGGTTCTCCAAACAGTTCCCGCACCACTTGTTAGGGAAACCGCTGGATAGACACACAGCTGTGTTTCGTGAAATCTGTGAGGTCATGGAAAAACATAACCCCATACTGGTAGTACGCTACAGCTCCTCCACGCTCCAGGAAACTTTTTCTTCGCAGAGAAAAAGGTTGGTCCGTCGAACACACGTGAGCACCAATTGCACAGTTTGTGCACCGGCATACAGAGGAGTTGAAACAAAAACACATAGCCAGCACCACCTTTAACACTCAAGTTGCAACCAAAATTACACAAAGCACATAACCAAAATTTTGAAAATTAATAACCTATTACATTCGCATTCAGTGCATTTATTTTGTACGGGATGTCATTCTCAATAAAAACACTTAAATTACACAATTCAATATTCATTCACTGATAAGAAACAAAAATAATACTAATAAATACTTAAATACACATACCAAAATACAACAATCATATACCTTTCTATTTCATGAAAAAAATCAATTTAATAACTTACAAGCAATATAAGGTAAATCAACCTCCTGTGTATTTAATCTGGATTTTCAACATGGGCTATTCATTTATTCATAGTTAAAAAATACAAAAACATGATGCCCATATGAACCACAGGTGGAGGCATAGAGCAACTCATTCCAGGCTTACAACCCGAAACGAAATACAAGTCAATCAAATTCTCTCCCGACCGATCTACCTCCGACAACAACTCTTTGCACTTCCTCATCACCTCTCCCGACGCAAGATGTTTACTTCCTAACCCGAAAGAAAAACTGGAACTCTCAGGATTGGATAGTTTGGCCCTTGCAGGTAACCCTGATCTCTTAACCAAAATTCCAGCTTCTGAACCGACCACAGAATTCGCCATCTCTACATCTATCTCTATCTCCTCTCTAAAATTCCTTTCCAAACTTAACACCCTTTTATCAATTCCGAAACTTTTCTGCTCTCCAGGGATCACTTTCAATTCTCCTAAGTCTTTGTTGTCATCTTTCAAACGTGAGTCGTGTTCCTCGGGTTCCTCGACCTCCTGCCCTAACAGTAACTCTTTCTTCCCATCCGCACAACTCTGCTGGTCTTTCTCAGATGCCCCCGAATGTTTTGAAAACACAGCAAGGTTACACTCTCGTTTTCCTCCATCGTAATTTGAGCCAACGAAGACTCTTCCGCGAGTGAATCACCCAACACTCCCGCCTGGGTCTGATCGACCGTAATTCTTACGGAGGAATTTTGCCCCCCCCCTCTGAGAAACCAACTTAATCCCGCGTTTCCCCGATTGCAAAATCTCCCGCACTACGTTCCCCTTGTCTGCGTTCTCGAAACCGTAAACCAATACCTCCTTTCCATCCACACAATTTTGCGGAATATCTGCAGAGTTTACTTGACTCTTCTTCCCCTCTTCCATTTACTCAGAATCATAATTCAATGTTTCCCTTACCGTATACTGGGGATATTCTGGGGTCGCCAAACGGGTTTGAGATATAATTCGCGATTTTTCAAATTCGAAAATCCTATCTGTTTCCGCCTTCTCTATAGCAAAAATCCTATCTCTTTCCGCCTTCTCTATAGTAAAAATCCTATCTCTTTCCGCCTTCTCCCTTTCCCTAGCCGCTTTTTCCTGCTGTAATCTATCTTGCATAGTGGTCTCAAGAAGACCCCTAACAAAATTCTCCTCGTAATTTGGAGTACTCTCTATTAATTTTTTAGATGGATTATTAATGCATCTATGGCGGGCTGTTGACCCAACCTCATCGCCAAAATTTTCAAAATTGCGTTTCTCTCCGTCCTTAGATAAGCCATTTTTACACACTGAATCAATCACAAATTTATAAGCACAAGTCAGGAAAATTTAAAAAAACGGAAAATAACTAAAACACCTTCAATTAAATTTTCTTCGTGAAACCATGTATTTTACAATGGGATCATACACATAAACAAACAAAATACCCAAAATTTCATATATAACACTTTAGCTTAACTTTTCCAAATTGCAATAATAACTTTTTCAAAATCAAAACATTAGATTAACCTTTTTAACGTTCAATAACACACAAAAAAATACTTCCACATAGCAAATCGTGAATTTATCGTTTATCCCGCTACTATAATTGAGATATACAGCTTGTATATTTTCCACAAAGGCACTAGTTTAGTGAACCTTTTATTTAAAAAAAACTCAATTAGTAACCAAGTAGCAAACGTTAATCAACACTTATACCGCTACAAGCATTAACCGGAATATACAGTTTGTATATCCAACACACAAAAGCACTAGTTTACTCGACCTTTGGAAACAATTAGAACTTTCTAATTAGCAACATTAGTTAAAGTACAAAAACTCTCAATACATGCTTTAAAATATGATAGAGAGAAAAAAATACCACTGTATCTATTTTTTATAAACAAACAGTTTCCAATAGGTAGCTTACCCACAAATATAACAAAAAACTCGATAAGAACTGTTTGAAAAAAATTATCGAGAATAAAATACCTTTGTATCTGTTTTTTTAAACATTTTAAACAATACAACCAGGGTAGTTTTTACCCTCCACAAGAATTACAACCACTCCTTGCATCATAGCTAGCTTAGCTATTCACACGTTACATGTAAACACTACGGTTGCAAAATACACTACTTTTCCCCACAAAACAATTGCACTGATATGTATTTTTCCAGCAATTCATCAGAACTTAAAATTATTTTCGAAAAATACCTATCCAAGAAAAACAATGCAACTTTGAGTATCTAAAGCAGTACTCACCTCTTTTTGCAGGCAACAGCAAAAGAGTCATCGGTCACTCGCAGACACTCTCCGCAACACGGATGACACATTAATACACTTTTACTTCCAGTAGATCTTGACCACAACACAAAATACGCAAAAAAAGAAACTCTGCATCAGACGGCGAAACATTCTCAATTTCACTGCGCCGGGGAAAACACGGGCCAGAGCCCTCTGAAAACACCCTCTTGACCGCACCATGAAAACCACAGGAGCATCGGGTGGGGGGGGGGGGGCTACTCACTCCGTTCTACCTCGACGCTGGGTCGATGACCTCTTAACTTTCGCGGAGCACTGCTACGGCAGCGTATTTAAAATCTGCACATTCTATGGGTCCGAGAAAAATGACCCGCAATTTGGCATACTGACTCTGCTTTCAAAACCGAGTACTGATCCCTCAGCTGAGCACCAACTAAGGGTTTGCTGGGGCGTCACTGTAAGTAGGTAAGGCGATTCTCTCTGAGGCATTTTTTAGAAATTTCACAACTATTGATCCATACCAAGAAAGACAGTTCTAATTAAAAGCGAAGCCAATTTTTTAAAACAAAAACTCAACAATTTATTAACAAAAAAATTAACATTTAAACAGCGCAACATATTCAATTAAAATCCCGTGTAGATTTTCAACGTCCGGAGCCTAAAACACACATCCACACAGGCCGCGTTCTCTAGCGTCTCTCCTCAATGTCTGGATTTTCAGACGGGGTGGAGGGGCGGCAGATTATCAGCTAACAGCTCTTCTTAGTCCGAAACTTTATCGCCCGCCGAATGTCACTCGCATGAAGTTATCGCCAAGAGAAAGACAGCTTTATCACGGGGGGTGAAACCATTTTCAGTTCTCCAAACAGTTCCCGCACCACTTGTTAGGGAAACCGCTCGATAAACACACAGCTGTGTTTCGTGAAAAATGCAACATCGAGCGGCTGGAGGATGTGGGTCGACTTTGTGGGTTATTTTGTGACAGTGTCAATGTGTCACAAAGTAACCCAGTCACCTTTCGACATTTATATTATGTTCTCGTATCTCTAGGAAATATCACTAAAAAAAACGTTATATTGCTCCACAATCTTACAAAGATATTGACAATGAAAAACAATTTCCTGTGGTAGTTGGTTGTATAAGGTGTTAGCCTTCAACACATAGTTTCCGAAATTTGAGCCAATAGCTTGACAACATCTTTGAACAATACACTGGCCAGCGAGGACAAATGGCACACAGAAGCTTCGGAGAGCGGCCACTAAGGGACTATGTCCGAAATACGAAAAAATTACTATGTGTCACAAAGTTACCTCTGCAGTTGCAAAGTAGCACCCTCTTACGGTATGTGAAAATTTAATATGTCTTATGGAACTAAAGTATCATAGCGTTAAATACTCAAATATTTTTTTCTACTATTTATTTGAAAAAATGACCTAAATCCAATTATTAATGCTATAAGTAAGTTATTTCAATATATACTTTACAGCAAATAATATATACTTTAAAGCAAATATATACTTTCAATGCATATATAAATAATATGTTGTTTTAATACCTACTTGATGTTACATTAGCTTCAAAATAATAACCATGAAAAAATTTTATTCAGTAATTTATTTCGCAACTTTGCAAGTACTTCACTGTTTAATTAGACATAACCTGTATTTCCTTCATTATACTTTAATGGTGTAATTTTACTATTGAAGAGGAAGTAAATTCAGCATTTGAATATTTAACGCAAACCGTTTACCACAAAATCCAATAACTCCACCATTTTTTCTTAATAACCATCCTGGATAGCTGACAAAATTAGAATGCATGTGAAGAAATCAAAGTTTTGTTGTGACTGGGGAACAACGAGTTCAGAATTTAATTGAATAACGCATTTCAGTTTCAGGGATTCTGTTCCTGTTCAATTTTTTTTTCACTGAAATAATTGATTTATCTCGATAACTTAAAAAAATTTGAACGGATAAAGGAAGGAATTTTACCTCGAAAAAGTTCTCAAAATTAGAATAATACAATTTAAAACCTTTTTCGGGGATTTTTTCACCATAATATTCAATTTTTTTTTAAATTTATTTTCTGCCTTTTAATTTATTTTTCGTGTGTACAGAGATTCTATGCAACGTTTTTCTTTCTTTTGACTTCATGATAAAGTCAATTTAAGAGTTTATTAAAGCCCAAAACTGCTGTCCCTTAAGATGAGTTTTTTTGGTGATATTTCTTTACATTCCCGGAAACAGCTCGATTTTTTTAACGTCATTGGTTCATTTATCTCAATTTATAAACCTAGTCGCGTGTATACTTTTAATAGAAGCATGTTTCATTAGTATTTTGAATTAAAAATAAAGGAAGGAAAAGTATGGGATCGGAACAAAACAGAGTACTTTGAACTATATTTTATACAATATCAGGTAAGATGTATACTTTTAATAGAAATATTCATTACCATTTTGAATTTTAAAAAAAAGAAAGGGAAAATCTGAAAAAGAAATGCCGAATTACATAAACATAATGAAGTCACTAACATGCGAATAACTTAACGGAAATCTGCAATTAGCGCTTAACGCAGCGTAAATGCAAGATTCTGTAGTAATAATAGAAATGAAAACTAGCAAAGCAACAAAAGCGAAAAACCATCAAAAATACCGGGGTAACTGACCATTCTCTTCATCAGGAGGCCTAACCGTGTCGATCACTTCGAGGGAATCTTTCAGGTAGGACGCAGGTCAAACAAAAATAAAAAAAGACCATGAGATCTCCACATTCAAAACAGAAAGTCAAAAGCAAAGATCAAACGAAATCACAACACAACATTAAAGCACAAAACACAGAAATTTACAAGCAAACTCATTAAGTCCCGATTAATTGAAAATCTAGAAAAGCTTCTACCAGAAAGACCTTGAAAGCGTCTTTGAACAACTTTTTTCTTGTCATTTGTTAAAAGTCTCTAAGAGTAACCATTGTACTACTGCATTCAAGTCGACAGTAATAAATGCCTTGAAGAAGATTGTGTTCCCGAGGAAGTAACTAATTTGTAAGAAATATAAGCTCCATTACTTCATGTCACTCTTCCATATTACTTTTCCCGAAAACGAAGCTATGTTGGTTGCAGATTGGAGATCTCCATTCCTGTCAGAAAGAGATCGAAGGTGTTTCTGAAAAATATAACACAGCGATATTTTTCAAAGTCTCTAACCTAAAAGTCTCTAACCTAAAGTCTCTAACTAAAAGTCTCTTCAAAGTCTCTAACCTAAGTTTGAATAACACCATTGAGATCAACAGTAATTACCTTAAAAAAGATCAAATGTAAGTTGACAATGACTAAGCGTATTCCTTTTTAAACAACCATGTATCTGCCCCAGGCCCTAAAAGGAATTTCGAGAGCAATTAATCCCATTAATATTAAATTAATATTGAATCAACCCAAAAAGGGATTTTGTTATATATTTACTTTAAAACTCCTTATTTAATTAAGTTTATTGAATTTCCTAAATAACCAACAATGCAACAACAAAATAATTTAAATAGAAACTGAATTAAGAGTTTTAAAGAATTGTTTTTCACATGAATTTGAATGATATATATTTTAATTAAGGACAAAGAATTGGTGTGACATTCTTTACTCAGAATTATTAATGAGACTTATGAATACACAAGGCAATTTATTCTGAAAAGCAATTCATTTTCATTTGTTTTTTCTTAAATTAACCCAAAAATATTATAAACCATAGACGGTAATTATATAAATTTAAAAAATTCTCTTTTCAAGCATTAATGTTTAATATTTAAAAGTAGCTTAAACTCATAACTTTCGTATAGTTAAAATTGCGTTAATGACTTTACTCCATTAAATTATAAAAGCTGCTTTCTCTATCGTGACTTGTCGGAATTCAAGAAAAAAAAATTAAAGAATGGAAACGATTTTTTATAGTATATATTAGAATGCTTTTTTTAGATGTGGAAAAAACAGAAATGTGTAAAATTTTAAAATGAAGAAAGATAGACAATGGGAGCAAGATAGTTGGATAGTTGGTAGGGTATTTCTTGCGCTAAGTCCAAAAATATCACGCTACGCCAAACGCACGACAACAGTAGAATCAATACAAAATATAAATTTAAAAAGGAAAAGCAGTAACAAACAAAATCAGTATAAAATGTGATACCATCAATCACGATAATCAGTCATATACAATATCTACCAATAAGTACTTGGACACCTGTGATAGAAAAGAAAAAACATATTTATTCATATTCAATAGTTTGGTAGAGCCTCCACGAGAGGCAATTACAGCTTCAATCCTCTGGGCATGCTTCCCACAAGTCCTTGTATGACGGCTAGTGCTATTTTCTTCCTCTCGGCTTGCAGAAAACATGTAAGTTCCTTCATCGATTTTGGACGGTTGTTGCCCCCCTTAATTCGGCGATCCAACTCGTCTTAGAGGTTCTCGATAACGTTCAGGTCTAGTATCTGGGCAGGACAGTCCATTCGGTTAACCCCATTGTCCCTATAACAATCCATGGTGGACCTCGCAACATGACAGCTGGCGTTGTCGTCCTAAAAGTAACATGGGTCCAACCTATAAAACTGCCACAATGTTGGAAGCACAATGTCATCCAAAAATAGTACAGTAGGCGTAGACGTAGGGCTTACCATTAATTGGGACCAAGGGTCCTAGTCCATTCCAGGAGAAACAACCCCAGACTAAAATTCCACCTCCGCCGAATTTTACTGTGGGCACAATTTAATCTGGCAGAAGGCATCCTCCAGGTAGACGCCAGACCCAGACCCTGCCATCCAAACTGTAGAGGGTGAACCTTGATCCGTCGCTCCAGAGAACTCGTTTCCACTCATCAACGGTCCACTTTTGACGTACTTTGCACCACATTAACTGATCAGCAAAGTTAGACTTTGTATTGAAAGGCTTATGGAAGGCAGCACAACCATTAAAACCAGGCAGATTGGCTTCCTTACGAAGGTACTCTTCGAAACAACACTCCCGGATACCTGTTGAAAATCAAGGAGTATGTGGGCCATCGATTGGGTGCGGTTCTTCTGAAATTATCTGGATAGCAGCCGTCGGTCTTTATCTACCAGTTTCACGTGTCTGCCGTCTCAGGGCACATTCCGATAATCACCATTCACCTTCCACTTCTGAATCACATAGGTCACTGTCGATTTTTGGTAATTCAGCTGGCTAGATTATCTTTGACCCTTTAGAAAATGACCCTATTTAGGATCGGCTATTTCTGTGAGACCCAACAATTACACCTTTCCCGAAATCAGAAAACTCTGCACTTCGTGGCATCTTCCATGCGACTAATGCCAATGTTTTTTCCAAAATGATATTGAACGGCGGAGGGCGTGACGTATATCATGACCGCAGATATCGTCATTTGCATGGATATCCAGATACTTATTGGTAGATAGTGCATAAAGTGTGATAAAAATATATCTAAAGCGTGAAAATAACAGTAAAATATAAATAAGGTGATAATACCGGTCTACTAGCAATACCAGTAATTTTAATATGAAGAAAGATAGGCAATGACAGGAAGATAGTTGGATGGTTGGTAGGAATTTTTTGCGCTGCCGAGAAAGGACACTCTACGCCAAACGCACGAAAAGAACAGATCCAATACACAATCATAAATTTAAAATATATGTCTTTAATTAGTATAGTATATTCTTGAAATAAAGTGCTCTAAACGTAAGGAGATATCTCAAGATGTAAATATAAAGATCCTCTGTAAAGGGAAACCTATAAATATATACCTTCAAAGTAGTAACTCTGTTGGCAATGGAGATAGCATTGGATTTACTACTTTGAACTTTAATTTAAGGCATAACACAAGACAAACTATTACTTAACAAACGCATTTCTTTTGTAAAAAACTTCGACATTCATTATACTGCCATGTGAATTTTTCTTTTCATTAATCCTGCTAGCTTAAAGAAGTTTGTAATTGATAGCGAGTCAAACTAATTCGGCAAGATTTCGATTTTACGTCGGGTTATTTTATATCAGAACTCCTGCACTTGTTTTGCCGAAATGCTTGCATCCTTGACCTCATTTTAATTTTATTACAGTTTCCCGTTCAATGAAAGAATCCCATTTTTCATCCATTGAAAGATCGCATTTGACGATCACATCGCTGGACGATTTATTACGAATTTTATGAAAGCGATCTCCTCTATACTGAAATATTTATGAAAGGATGGCAATTCCTTTCAAGGAGATAAATACAAAAAAATATAAATGCGCATGCGGAAATGCTGCTGTACATTAACCCGCTTTTTAGGGCGTGTAATTTGGGATTTTATTATTTTATATGAAAAATGCTGCGTACTTCTATGCATTTATGCATTCTTTTGTACTCTCAGCGCCATTGAATTGAGGGTATTTCTGAATGAACTCTATACTACTATAAATCAATAAAATATAAGAAATTTCTTTTCCTCCGTTTACGAGAAAACCGATGTCGTTAAGAGTGGGTCATCAGTTTACATAAATATGATCAGAGCGTTTTTAATTACAATTCAAAGAACATGATTTTTTGACCAACCGTTATTATTCATATCAAATGATGACATATTTCCGTCTATCACCAAAATAGGATTTTTTGGGTATGGAAAAGCTATTTTTAAACTGTCTTTTAAGCACTATTAAACACTCTACAGAGGGGCATTTTCTAAAATGCCAAATCAGCAAAATATTCTTGTCGATAATAAAAGTATTTAAAAACTTTCACGTAGTCTCTTCTAACAAAACTACTGCGGGTTATTAACGAGGATTACTTATCGTTGCTTACATATTTTGTATATATATATATATATATATATATATATATATATATATATATATATATATATATATATATATATACACAAGGTGCGCCCATAAAGTAACCGGACATTTTTTTTAAATAAGAAAAATATTACTCACCTTCAAATAAATTTATCTCCTTCAAAATAATCGCCAAAGGAGTCTATACAATTTTTCCTTATTTTTAAACTTATTGGGACGGCCTAGGCCAGCAGTATGCTGTAGGGCCCCAGAAGAAGGAGAAGAAGACAACAATATACCCTGAAATGTACACAGAAATAGGCAAGCAGGCAGTCACACACACAAATGTGTGTATGTTTCTTAGACTACCCCAAACTGGAATTTTCGTCATTTCATAATAAATCCAAGTAATGACAGTTATGACATTAATTAATCCCTGGCATCCTCAAAACTCTAAACCCCATTTTTTAAACACTGGGGACAACGAAGGAAAATAAAGTATAGACGATGAAGTATTTACATGACAAAGGGATTCCATCAAAAATCCCACTATGGCATAGATTACGTACTTTATATACTCTATAAAACCCTGCCTTAAAGGCGCGCTCTTGAGAATCAAGTTTAATTCACCGATTATTGTTGATCAATAAAAGTTGAATGAAAGCTATAGTGAGGACCTTTATTAGAATAGAGTTGATCAACTCTTTTGTCGATCAAGAACAGTTTAAGGTGACTGCCTACGTTCGGAGCCAATTTTTTTAAAAAATTGTTTTTTTAAGGATTTTTTGGTCTTATATGGTAAAACAGCATTTAAAAATAAAAAATTAAAAAAAAACTTTCCTGTAAACACCATACTTTTTTATAAATCGGTCAATTTGAAGTAATTTTTAATGAAATTTAGCTAAAACGCTTATCACTCTGAACAAAATTCTAATGCTACTATTTTAATTTCCTTCTCACACATGATACATATAACAGTTATCTTCGAAATGACCTACAATCTAAGAAAAATTTTGAAATGCAAAAATAATACAGACAATTTTATGTTCCAATATGAAAATTTTCCCCAATTCGTCATTCCTTTCCTTATAAAAACAGCCCCAAAGAAAAAACTATTTATTATACATCAATTATTGTAGGTCATTTCATTAACAATAGCATCTAAAACATTTCCTGAAAATTTTATCAAATTATATGCATTATTACCTGAAATATCATGATAACGGTAGAGATTTTTGCTAAAAAACATAATTCTGAGAAAAACGCCTTTAAAGTTGTTTGTCACTTCAATTTTGTATTAGACGATGTTTTTTAAAATAGCTATAACTCTGCTTCTAATTGATGTAGAATGAAAATCTAAGCGGTTTTGAAAAGAGAAAAGATTGAATTACAAGATTCTTGCAAAAAATAAAATTGACCAAAATGGTCAAAAAATGGTCGCATTTAAAGTTATTTGTCACTTAAATTTTGTATTAGACGATGTTTTTCAAAATACCTATAACTCTGCTTCTAATTGACGTAGAATGAAAATCAAAACTGTTTTAAAAAGAGAAAAGATTGAATTACAAGATTCTTGCAAAAAATTAAATTGATCAAAATAGTCAAAAATGGCATTTTCAACGTAGGCAGTCACCTTAACAGACTCAAACTTTATCAAGTGATGAGTAGTCCGAGAATTTTATTAGAGTTAAAATTTGCCTTAAAGCGTGAAATTTAGTTGACTGTGAAGTTCGCTTGCAACTGGTTCGCTCCGTGCAGGCATTTTGCTATTTATTGTTACGAATTTTGTAAATTAATGTATATCTTTAGATTAAATTACCGTTAAAATTGTTATTCTGCTTGTAAAATAATGCTTTATTATCGTTCGGTCCATGTAAATAGTCGTATTAGCTAAATTTCTGCTGTACCACACATTTAACATAGAGTTTCTGTGGTATCTCGCCAAATTGGCAAGATATTGGCTTGTTGGCGACTAATTTTTGGCTGCAACTTTGGTGGGATATTGCCAAATTTGGTGACTTGGCGTCAAACATGGTGAATTTTCCGAGCCTGGAATTTTCTGGAACATTGTGGAAATCCACAGACCCTCGAGAAGCTATAAAAACAGCCTCGAATAGAGTTCAGATTTCAGTTATGAGTGTGCTTCGAGGTTGTCAACAGCGCGCTGTTAGCTTTGGAATTGCTGAGAATTGCTGAGATTTATGTCATCGGAGAATTGCTGAGATTTATGTCATCGGAGAATTGCTGAGATTTATGTCGCGATAAGTGCGACTTGGTGCGGCGTCTTTAGTGTTTTTTCTGTACTTTTGTGAACAAGAGATTTTATTAGAAGCACTGTAGTCAGTTTCTTACCATCTGTAAGCTGTAGTATTTCAACTTCCTGTAAATAAATCTTTGTTTTTATTGTCTTATTCAAAGTCTATTCAATCGCCGACCGATAACAGGGAATTGGTAACAATATATATAGTGCCAATAATAAATAGCATGGTTTATAAAAGATATCTCAAGTGGTATGAAAGTATATGATCAAATGGCATGATTGTCTTTGGAAACATGATTGTCTTTGGAACCACCGAATCGATGAATATAGAAAGCAAAAGATGCGAAAGAAAATGCTTTGGGTTCTATTATCAAAGAAATGGAAATTTCTGGTCTGACTATTGCTGATTTGAAGTACAGAATTAAGACAATTAGAACGATGTATAAAACAGATCATTCATTGGCTTGAAAATAAAATAAAACGTGGAATCATAACAGTGGAATTTTAGTTCCTCATTTAACAAAACTTCCACCACCTTTACATATTCACGAACAACTGCATTCGACCCCATTTTAAAACTGAAACTGTTGATCAGTTTCTATAATATGTGTGAACAAAAACTGATTGAAATCACATTCAACTTTTGACGATCAACTATACTAAATTTTCAAAAATCTATCTTAGTGTACCCCTACACTATAAGAAGAATCGTCATGCAAAATGTCAGCCTTTTAGGTCCAGAGTTTGGTCTGTGCGTTACATGGGAGTTAGTCAGACACGGAACTGATATATATATATATATACCGGGTGGGCAAAACGTCCGTAGAAACTTTAAAAATTCATAAAAACCGGAAAAATAACCAAATTTAAAAAAAAAAAAGGTTTGCTGGGTTAGCATCGCTAGGTCACGGGAATTTTTGTTGAGACAGGAAAAAAATAGCTGAAAAAACAGCCGAAAGGTGGCGCTGACGTACACAAGTCAAAGAAAAGATACGCAAATAACAAAAAGAAGGCTTCTAAATCGTTTATTACAGCAGTAGGTGCTCCACAGGACCGCCACCACTGGGGATAATACATTGAAGGCGAGTCACAAATCCAGCAACGCAGAGTGCAGCAAGTACGGATGTATACATGACACCTCTCGCCGGATTGCATCTTTAAATTACGACACATGGGATGGAACTGATAGATACACCCTGAATATACCCCTTTGACTTGGTTACGTCAGAGCCACCTGTCGGTTGTTTTTTGAGTTTTTTTTTTCCTGATTTAAAAAAAATCCCGTGACCTAGCGATGCTAACCCTGCAAACTTTTTTTTATATTGGTTATTTTTCCGGTTTTTTAAGAATTTTTAAAGATTTTACCGACTTTTTGCCCACCCGGTATAAAATTTATCGCTAAATATTAATAAAGAATATAATGAACGGTATTTAAAATTTGTTTAGAGAGGGGAAAGTAAAACAACGGTCTTAATTACTAACGGAAAAATTAAAAGAATTTTATAGCTTTGCACCCTGCATTCGCTCCACCATAGAAAATTAAGATTTTTTTTTTTTTTTTTGTAAAATCTTGTTCCATTACATGATTTGAAAATAAAGTATTTTATTCGTAAACAGCTTGGTTTATTTCCATCATTTGTTCCAAACTTGTTTCAGGGATTGAATAAAATTATAACCGAAATCGAATGCAGGATGATAACAAATTTGCATTTTCTCAACTCTCTGTCAGGATAAATCTGCTGTCTCTCACTCTATTTTAATTTTAAAACAGTCTTCAATTCAATGAAATAAGGTTCATTTTTCATACGTTTCAAAGATTGCGTTTGACAGAGAGAGCGATTTATTATGTCGTGGTGAAAGCATTGAACTTGCCTAATAGGATTGGAATTCCTTTAGCTATTGAAATACAGGAATTTTCGTACATATGGAAATCGATGCAATTTCCATTGCTGTAAAGAAAAAAAAGATTTGAGTTTTCATTGTAGTGTTTGCGTAAGTATCTTTTATCAACTTTGCTTTCTTTTACTTCCGATAGTTTATTTTAATCTGAATATAGGCATAAAGTATCATCTCCATTTAAAGTAGAGAGACCCAACGTATATTTTTGGGATGAACTGACGGAAAAGGACGGAAAAAATTAAAACGTCTAAAAATGTACAAACATTTATTACAAAAGTATTTTTTAATTAGAAAGAATAACATATATACAGTAAAAGGAACAGGAGAATAACGTAACAACACAAGCAAATTCTCTCAGTGAAACTGAAATGATTAGTAAATTCCTTCAAAAATTAAATAACGTCTGCGTATTATTAATAACGCCCATAGTAATAAAGTATGTGCACATCTGTGTGAACTCTATTTAATATAGGGAGACCTAACGTATATTTTTAAGAGGGACGGAAAGAAATGGACGAAAAAAATGAAAATGACTACAATTGTACAAATATTTATTACAAACATAGTTTTTAATTAGAAAAAAAAGAATATAATATATATATATATATATTAATTAGAATAAACAAGAGAATAACGTAAAAATATAAACAAATTCTCTCGGTGAAACTAAAATGTAAATTCATCCAAAGATTAAATAACCTCTTCGTAATATTAATAACACCCATAGTAAAAGGCCTATGCTTATCTGTATCATCTTTATCTAATATACAAACACCTAACGTATATTTTTAAGGCAACAATGAACCTTCAGATTGACAAAAATATGTCCCTAAACGATTTTTTTTCCTTTCAGAAAATGATTCTGCAACTCATCAGCTTTTAAAAAAAGTATGTTGTTCCGATCATTATTAACCGAGTTATAAGTATTTTTTTCAAACATAAACAATTGAAGTGTTAGTAAAATGAAAACTTTAAATGCTATTTTCTCACAAGTTTTCATGTCGTTTCGGTAAGTTCAAAATGTTCCATGCGTCATAATTTTTCTTGAATTTTCATAAAATTTCATAAAATGATTATTTAAATATGTTAGAATAAAACTTAGTAATCAATTCATTATACTATTTTAAAACAACTTAAAATTTTTACAATAAAAAAATTTTTTTTGATAAAATTTTGCATAAAATGACCTATTTTTATCGATTTCTTTTCTAGTTTTTATAAATATGACTGTAAATCAAATATTTCTACTAACTTTTATTATAACTATATTATATAAAGCTTTTATATTATATAAAGCTAACTTAAGAGAACAAATTAGATATCTAAGACAAAAATTAATGCGCATGGAGCATTTTTAAATAGAGTAATTTACAAACTAATTTTAATTAATATCTTAATTAATTACATTCTGATATATTTTTTCAAATTTAGAATTTCCATCTCTAAATAACACTGTAAAAGTATATAAAATTTCATAGCAATTGGTCAATAAATAAAAAAACATTTTCATGGTCCATTGTCGCCTTAAGAGTGTCTGACACAAAATGACGCAAAAAATAAAAACATCTAAAGATGTTCAAACATATATATATATATATATATATATATATATAT
The DNA here is from genome assembly GCA_907164885.2 of Dolomedes plantarius. Classification (NCBI taxonomy): domain Eukaryota; kingdom Metazoa; phylum Arthropoda; class Arachnida; order Araneae; family Dolomedidae; genus Dolomedes; species Dolomedes plantarius. Next base: position 58,181,029 of record OU015502.1, on the reverse strand, counting down.
ATATATATATATATATATATATGTAATGAATTAAACAATAGTAATGGTTGTAGCCGGGCACATAACATGACCGTTGAAATCATCAGTTTTGTAGTCGTAGCTAAGGCAAATGGAAACTGTGGCGGGGCGAAGCAACGGCCGGGATCTTCAAACATTTTGTATCCATAACGTGTAATCGAAGTCGCGAGTGGCGAGGTAGAGGGAGAGGGCAATACAACACCTCGGAACACATCAGGAAAAAGGCAGTTGGTTCATACAAAGTCTTTATTTTCCGAAACTGTTTCGTAGAACATCAACTAAATTTACTCGAACACATCACGCGACGCTGGCTGGGACGGGGACGCGGCCCCGCCCGTACAAATTTGCCAGGAGCGAAAACTACATGTTTTCTGGCCGTGAGCAGACACCCAAAAAACTGCTCTCCGAGTTATACTGGAACTTATATAAACTTTTTGAGCGTCTTGCCATGTGATCACAAGTCTGTAGACATTGGCTGAAACTATGACTCTGATGTCAGAGGTGACGTATTATTGTTACGAAAGATGCGCTAGAAATTATATTTTTGAGGGGACGCTGCCCATGCTTTGTTCTTGGAATCAGAAGCGAAAATAGTTCAATCGCGACAACGCCCAAGGCAATTTAGAATTTGAATTGAATATAGGGGTATATATCATTTCCAATAACAAGTTACAAGGCACCTCAGATCACAATAACACAAAAAAAAGAACATAACAAGAACAAACGTGACATCAGTAAATCTATAAACTTAGGGCGGCTATCGCCACCCAATAACGCTCCCAAATTGCAATATGGGGAAGAGCAGGGCAAATGCGAAGATGACAAAAGTACATTTCCTCTTTAAGACCACAAAGAGTACATAGAGGGTCCGATGTAACATTGATGGAATGAAGATGTTTACGGAGGCAATCATGCCCAGTAACAAGACGAAAAATTGCAACAGATTTCTTTCTGGGCCACTCGGGAATTTTACGAATCTGTTCTATCCATGGTTTACCACTATTTTTATGAGTAAGTTCCTGGAAAAAGGAGGTCCTGAAAACCTTCCTAACAATAGCCCTGATGGAGTGATAAGGGAGACCAGAAATTGTCGTTTGCTGGACATAAGCTCCCTTCTTAGCCAGGAAATCAGCAGCCTCATTTCCCTGAACACCACAATGGGCAGGGATTCATTGAAGCACAACCTCTTTTCCGTTACTAGAAAGCCAATTAAGGAGATCAAAACAGTGATTGACAGTATAGGGGCAAGAGGCACTCTGAGTATCAATAACCTGAAGAAGAATAGTCTTAGAATCCGATAGGAAAACCACCCTGGTGAAAAATTCATGCCGATACTGTAGCTGAATCAGGGCTCGGTGGATTGCCGTTACTTCACCGTCAAATGCACTAGTATGAGGTCCGATAGGAGTGTAAGAGGAGAACAGCTCACAATGAACACCGGCACCGCCATTAATGGAGCCATCCATTTTAGAGCCATCAGTACATACTCGCATACAATCCTCTTCCGGGTAGCGAGCGTTTAAAGTTTCATATGTCAGGGCCTTGAGCACGTTTACAATAGATTCAGACTTAAGAACTTTTCGTTGGAGTTCGAGGCAGATGGAGAAGTTCTTGTTTTCAACAGGGTTCCGTAATAGCAAGAAACGCTCAGTCCTTAAATTCAGGCCCAAACCCGAAATCACTTCAAGAACCTCTTGCACAAAACCTCTTCGTGTTTTCAAATTCCGCTTGGTCTCAAGAGGAACACATTCCCAGAGGGACAGACAGCCTGGGGTTCTGATGATCTTTTCCCAAAGAAGTGCAGCATTTTCTTGGATAATAACTTTAATGGATCTATTATTCGTACATAACTGCATGCAATCAATATTTGTAGTTTTCACATCACCGGTAATAAGTCGAAGTGTCTGATTCTGGAAAATTTCTAGATTATCGAGGGTTTGCTTTGAAGAGGTGATCAGAGGTTCACAACAGAAAGTTAATATAGGCAGAATAAAGGTAATATAAGTGGTGTTTAAAACAGATCTTGAGCAACCCCACTTAGAACCCGCAATGGTCTTTAAAAGTGATAGTCTTTTCGTAGCTCGACTAACCACATCCCCCACATGCATCTTCCAGGAAAGTTTTCTATCCATAGTAACACCCAAGTATTTAAAATTTTCAGTTGTTGGAATTGGATGCCCTCCATAGAGAAGCCGCGGTGTGAATGGCTGATGAGAAAGAGAGAAAGACTCGACGAATGTCTTATCAAGATTCACTTTCATGTTGTTTCACTCAGTCCAAATCTTTAAAATACTAAGAGCTTTATTTGGAATGAGATTAATATTACGTTCAGCAGTGCTCTTAGGGGACACTGACCAAATGACTAACTCGTCAGCATAGAGAAGACATATCATACCCTCAATTGATTTCAGTTCGATGATCAGGTCATTGATTTAAATGTTAAAAAGGGAACAACTGGAAACTGCTCCCTGAGGTAGACCTGTTTTAAGGCCTCTATATTTTGAATGATAGTTGTTATACCTAACTCTGCAGAGTCGGTTATTCAGAATGCCTTTATACCATTTAAGCATGTTAGCGATGTCTGAGAGCTTCAGAAGAAGATATTCCTTCCATACTAGGTCATAAGCCGACTTGAAATCAACAAAAACTGCTGAGAGAATAAGACTTTTATCTATAGTGTCCTTGATAGATTGACTCAATAGTGCCACTTGTTGGTTTCTGGATCTAAAAAATCTGAAACCGGCTTGTTCTTCCTCAAGGAACTTATTTCTTTCTTGATAATAATTTAGTCTTTTTGAGACAATTCTTTCCATGGTCTTACACAGTATGCAGGTTAGAGAAATAGGTCTATAACTAGAGAGAAGACCCGGATCTTTATTCTTTTTATGGATCGGGATAATCGTGGATTTACCCTATTGGGAGGGAAGAATTCCAGAGGTCCAAATGATATTAAAAAGGATCAGAATAGTTTCGTGGGCACAGGGGCCCAAATGCATGAGAAATTCAGAAAATATGCAGTCCTCACCTGGGGATTTTCGAGGTTTTAGGAAATTCAAAGCCGACTTTAATTCATTCAAGTCAATAGGGGCATTAAGTATTGCACAAACGAATTTGCGACCCTAGCATCGGATGTAATAATTTTATCACTGAGGTGGAAGGGTCGTTTTGGGCCATTGGTACGTTTATTATTAATGCTCGCGAGAAAACCATAGGCTTTCCCACCATCTTTATGGAAATCAATTTTTGAAATAAAACCAAGAAAGGAGGCACGTTTCTCCAGGGAAAACTGTTTTCTTGAAAATTGCAGCCTGCTTCCTCCAGACCGTAGTATCTTCAGGGCGGCCAGATAGTTTGGCCTTATGTCTTAGTCTGTCACGTTTCTGTCTTATCTCCTGTAAATCTTGCGACCAAAATCATTTATATTTCCTCACCCTACCCCTAGGAACACTCTTTTTGGCAGACAAGATGATTTTATCTCTTATAAACCTATACAGTTTTTCGACACCTTGAGAAAAGTCGATGCCCTTGGGGTCAAGGAATTGGTTGGAGAGTTGTTTAAAGAGCCTCCAATTAGCTTTTCCAAAATTCCATGACATCTTAGATTTTAGACCGGTTGGGTTAGGGGCAGAAATGAGGAAATCTGCTACCACCTGACGATGGCCTGAACCGGGGTCTTCAATAACCCTACGTCTGCAAGAGTGACAGAGGTCCGGGGTTACAAGTAATAAATCCGGAGTGGTTTTTGTCCCAGTGTAATGTAGAAAAGTATGAGGGTCCTTATTATTGTAAACCAAGTCGAAAGAGCTGGAGTTGATCAAGTCCTCAACTGCCACACCTGCATGATTTCTATCTTTATATCCCCAGTAAGGGAAGTGTGCATTAAAATCTCCAATGAAGATAGTTCTACTTGAAGCATTAAGAAAAGAAAAATTCAGTTTATTTCCTGGTGGTGAATACATAGAGAACATTTTAAAATGTTCATAATGCTTCCAGACATCAAGAACAGCGACTTCGTTCATATCCTGTCCGGTACCCATCTCTTTAATAACCTTAAAGTCTGCAGTAAGGCATGACTTGACCCCGATCAGGAGGCCACTAGCAATTTGCCTGGCCTTCGGTACGATGAAAACAGAGTATCCCTTAAAAGGGAAATATTTAATATCCTCTACTGTAAGATTAGCCTCCATTATAGTAAAAAAAAATGTCATTGGTCTTCAATGAATGGAGAAGTTCAAGTCTCTTTGCCTGCGAAAAGCCTCCAACATTCCACTGCAAAATCCTCAAGAATTCGCATTTAGAGCTGGTATTGCCAGAATTGTAGATCATTTTGCCGTACACGACGTTGCTCAGGGTACACCACGTGGAGGTACATCTACTTTGTACCCCATATATATATATATATATATATATATATATATATATATATATATATATATATATATATATATATTAGAAGGAACAAGAGAAAAACGTAACAATACAAACAAATTCTCTCAGTGAAACTGAAATGATTAGTACACCCCTCGAAAGTTTTAATAAAATCTTCGTATTGGTAATAACACCCACTGTATAATAGGCTGTTCATACTGCATCCGGAACGTTGCGTTACTCTAGTACGCAGCGCGTTTCCCAAACTACCCGTATGTTCCGCGGAACACTGGTGTTCAACGTAAAGTTAATAGATGTTCAGCGAAAACCTGGAATTTTTTTATATCCTACAAAGACTACAAGAAATTCAAATATGTTTAACGATTAATGCTCTAAAATGCCTGAAAATTTAAATAGTGTGCCAGATGCCCTGATACACGAGCTATGTTACCAAGAACAGCTTGACACGTCAGCCAGTGTCCTGGGATGTTTTCTTCGAAATTGAAAATGCAAGCGCCGGGAGGACGCTGCAATATACGTATTCAGTGTCCGTTCAAATTTGAATTTATTAAAAGAAATGTTAAGAGTTACTTTGCATTACTGGGCCTTAGAGAGAAAAAATTTATTTAAAATACTAAATAAATAATTTATTTTTTTTCTCATTTAAAAAAATTTTATTGATTATGTGTTATTACATACCCTACTAAATTAAACAAGGTGTTCCGTTAAAATTTCAGGATTTACGATGCGTTCCATTGCACGAAAAGTTTAGGAAACCCTGACGCAGTGTAACAGAACGAGATTGTTGATATGGCCTCTGATTGGTTTGCTATATCACGGGATCAATGAAATGAGCTCTGTGATTGTTTAAAATTTTTGACGCTGACGCTGAGTAACGCACCGGATTTAGTGTGATCTGGCCGTTAGATATCGACTTTTTTTTACCAGAAAACAGATACTCTCAATAGCGGCCTTTACACCTACGCTCTTTCGCGAATGCTTGGAACGTACGGGATTGCGCGAGGGAAAACTTGCACTACACTCCAAAGCAGCTTTCCCTTCCTCTTCGATACTTTCACACGTGCACGCAATCACGCGGGATTGGGGTTTCACGAAGGAAAGAGCGTTCGTGTAAAGGGCGCTATTATTCAAGCCACTGTTGTCAATCCTAATTCCAAGAATTGGTGAATATTGTTTAAAAAACAAATTCAGCGCTCTTGTAATGTAAATAGGAAGGCTGCATGTTTACGAGGATGTTGCGAATGAAATTAGGTGCAAGTTTCGAGAGCGTTCATAGGAAATCAAAAAAAAATATGAAATATTGGATAAAAGAAAATTTTATGTCTCTAAGGGTTTTACTACATTCTAGTAAACTTCCATAACATACACTCAAAAATTGTCTTTCGTCATTGTTAAAGTTACACGCAGTATAATATTCTCCAGAAAACTTAGAGAAGAAATTGGTCGAAATTCCAAAATTGCAGGAGTTGAGATATATGGACGTTTTTTTTATTGTGATAAGCAGGGGCCATGGGAATGTGGTTTGTTTGTGTTAAAAAACTGCATTCACATAGTTATACAGAGGCTGTTCGCACATTTTTTAGATGATTTTGGTAAGCGGTAATAAAAAATCGTTTGCTGCAAAAGAAATAATTGCAATTGTACTATATTTTTAAAAGTCAAAATTATCGTCTGCGGCTTGAAAGTTTTCGTTTCATTCAACATGGCGTTTTCAACAAAGCAGTGGTTCGAAGGTTACATTTATGCTCTTTCCGAAGAGAAATATGCATACTCCGTTATCCAAAAACGATGTGAGAGTCATGGTTTTGTGATATCTAAAGCGTCGATAGGTAATATCGTCAACATGAAAGGAAAAAAACGTCAAATTGGAGCCTCAAGTGGGACAAAAATTCCAAACAAGTATCCAAGGAAAAAACGGACATCTTCGACTATTGCAAAGGTACGTTGTTTAATGTTAAAAGAAAATCCCCCTATTCAAAGGACAGTTGCAAAATCATTAAAATGCTTGGTGTCCACTGTAAACAAAATGATAAACGTTGATTTAAATCTTAAGAAAGCCAAAAAACGCAATGTGCATCGTCTTCTTCCAAATCATATCGCTGAACGCAGGTCACGCTGCAGAATTCTATATGAGAAACACTTATCCAAAGAAAAATGGAAAACAATTGTCACAATAGATGAATCATGGGTGTATTTAAATGATTGCAACAAAAAAAGAGCCATTTATTATCATAAAAGGGGAGAAAAAAATTTAAGTACATGGTTCAAAGAATCGAAAGAAAGTTTTTCTAAGGGATTCATGATTGTTGCTGGTATTTCTTATAATGGCAAGTTAAAAATAAAGAGAGTGGGAAAAAATGTCACGATTAACTCCAAATACTATCAGGAACATATTTTATCTCCAATTTTTCTGAATGAAATACCATCGCTTTACCCACAGTGCCATCAATCTGTGAGACTCCATCAGGACAAAGCTAAAAGTCACACATTAAAATCCACTGTAAATTTCCTAAAAGAAATGGAACAAAAAACTGTTATCAAGGCCATACCCTTCACTGTTATCACCTATGGATTATTGATGTATCACCTATGGATTTTTGTGCTTTCGGACATTTAAAATCTGCATTATCCAAACGTCGTCCCAAAACCCTTACAGGACTCTGGAAAGCTGTTCCGGAGGAATGGGATAGAATACCTTTTCTGACACTTCAAAAGGCATTATTATCCTGGAAATTGCGGTGTCGAAAGATAGTTCAGAATAAGGTATGTCAAATAGAACATTTAAAGCACAAGAATTTTATGTAATTTAGTTTTGTGAATACAATATACATAGTCTAAAAAATGTGTGAACAGGCTCTGTATTATATATATATATATATATATATATATATATATATATATATATATATATATATATGTATATATATATATATATATATATATATATATATATATATATGCTGTTGTTGTTTCTAATGGCCCCTGGATGAAAGTTCCAGACCAGGTCCACATGAGCTTCGGACTGAAGTGTGCGGCTCCTGTTTATATAAACCACCACCAGGTTTGGAGTCCATCTTAGCTTATTGCCACCTCAAATTTGACCGAGCACCTCCAGGGGCGACATCTGGTGGAATCGTACCCTCTCCCACCCTCTTTGACTTCATAGAGGGACTTTCTGATCTACGGATTTGAGAAACCCATATCTAGCCTAGACACGGAACAATTTAATGACGTGTGCCGGGATTCGATCCGAGCACCCTCAGTACCGAAAGCCAACGTGCTACAGCAAGGCTATCTAGAGCCCTGGTTATATATATAGTTTACCCAAAACCTATTTTACTTCAGCTGTCCTTCAGAATTGCATGACCATTCAGAAACAGCCGATACTTTCCCAAACGTATTAATTGCAAGGATCAAGGAATTTAAAGTTGTTGGAAATCCATGGTCAAAGACTTTTTAATCCAATAAATAAGTGATAATTGTGATGAAATAATGCTCAGCAAATTAAAAGTCTTAACTTAGACCCTTACAAGTAAAAATAATCCCTTATCAGTACAGTTTAAAAATTAATAAAGTGCATTGAACTAGAAAGAAAAAAAGTTTGAAATGGGAAAAAATATTATAATAATAGTAAAAAAATGCAGGAGTCAACGAGTTTTTAACCCGGGACGTACAGACAGATAACGTGTGCGAAGTGACAGCACCTCAGTGGGACATTGTAAGAATTGATAAAGGTGAAAATAATGCTATTGAGATAGATGAAAGGATCGTAAAAAAGAAGGGAAAATAATTTAACATTGAAAAAAAAGTAATAACGGTAGGGAAAATGAATGTCACTTACGAAGGACGCACGCTCGAGGGAGTTTACGTTTTTTCGATGAGAGAAGTCGTTATGTGGGAACTCAGCAATTATCGCATTACGAAGATTAGGAACTGAATAGTAGAATTTCTTAGAAATTTTAGGAGTTGTTGCAGAAAAGGATGAAATATTAAGATCTCTTCGGACAGTTTGGTAAGACTTGTAACGAAAAACTTGGCGAATACGCTTCGGTGTCTTGTTTTCGAGGGTTTCAAGTTGCTTAACAATTATTTTGGCGGCTTTAAACCAACCAGGATTGGCGTAGAGATTGGCTACTGGAAGTCTAATTTGGTTGTAAAGCAAGGTTTTTTTAATGGTGACGGAAAAATAAATAACTTGTTTGAAAAGCAAAGTTTTATTTTCAATGGTGAGGCAAAAGAAAATATTTTGTTTGAAAAACATAGTTTTTTTTAATGGTGACGACAAAATAAATAATTCGTATGAAAAGCAAAGTTTTATTTTGAAGGGTGATGATAACGAAAATAATTTGTTTGAAAAGAAAAGTTTTATCTTTAATGGTGACGAAAAAATTTTAAAAAAGTTGCACGATGACGGCGTTGCATTTATTTGTAGTTTTAAATATATGTTCTTTTCCAGTTAATTTCAGGTATTAATGTTTTAAAAACCTCAAAAATATATTAAAATAAATATTATAACTTTCGTGGTTTTTCCTTATCTTAGCTATTATTGCATCTACGTTAATGCATACATATCATACTTACTAAACCTATGCTAGAATATTTTGCAATTTTTTCTTCACAAGTTATGATCTTTTATGAAATATTAGGTTTTAAGCAAAATTAATGAATTATTACATCATGACCCTTTCCGATACATGCTGGAGAAATCCAGATGATAAAGTTGCATAGGAGATGAGTTATAATGATGCTAATCGTTAATGCATTCAAAATACATTTCTATGGAAACTTACAGACTTCAAAACCACTTATGCTCCAATTCACTGACGCGACTTGAATAGTTTATTATTATCAATGTTTTCCCTCATAATTCATATTTATAGCCTTGTATCTTATTTTAAAGGTTATTTCATATGTTATTAGACTATCCATTCCAATCTGAATTCATTCCGCTACTAGAGGATATCTAGAAAATACTTCTTGACGTACTTCAAATGACACATTTTGGAATGGCTTTCTAAAATTCTCTAATTTCCGATCATTTTAATTCATTTGTAGTTTATTTAAACATTGAATATTTATCATAAATTACCTTCCCAAAAATTCATAAAAATGTTATTTTGAATTCTATAAAAGCAAAATTATCAGATTCCTATATACGCTCTTCACGAATATTTATTCGAATGTTATTAATAATACATATTGAAATATTATTAATAAATGTCTTCACGAATATTTATTAATATCCGAAATATTTATAGAATGAAATTTCCCAGGAGTTAAAGTGACAGACAATATTAAAAGTTTATTCTAGACATACGATTATTTTCTAGATATATTCATATATTTATACAATCTACAAACAAAATAAACGGACTTTTGTCACCAATTTTGCTGTGCATATTGTTATAATAAAATAAGTAAATGCAGATTATATTGATTCTTATTTGGTAACAATAGACCGTTTACTGGGTTTGCAGATTGTTTAAATTTATGAATATATCTAGCAAATAATAATAGATAGAATGAGCTTTTAACATCTTCTTTCATTTCAACTCTTGTGAAATTTTATTCTATAAATTGCGGAAATCAGTACATGTTTGTAAAGACAGGGATTGTAAAGTAAAATTTATAACTTTGATTGTTTATAATTAAAATTCGTAAAAAATTTCAATACTAGAGAGTTTCAAGCTTCTCGACGTTCTTTAAAAGGTACCTTTTGGAATGGCGTTCTTTAAAAGGTACCCCTTGGAATTTTCTAATTTCCAATCACTCTAATTCATTTGTAATTTATTTAAACACTGAAAGTTTATAATACATGACCTTCACCAAAAATTCATAAAAATTTTATTTTATATTCTAAACTTGAAAAATTATTAGTTTTCCTTTATACGCTCTGTATTCGCTAATATTTTTTAATATCCGAAAATTCATAGAATCAAATTTCCCAAGACTTAAAGTGAAAGAAATTATTAAATGTCTATTATAGACATTTGATTCTTTGCTAAATGTATTCATAAATATATACAATCAGCAAGCCTAGTAAATGGGCTATTGTTACCGATTTTGTCTAGCATTTTGTGCATTTTGTTATGATAACACAGTTAAATCCCGATTATATTGATTAGTAATATACTTTTCAAAGTTAAATTTTCAAAAGGCACCAGAAAACTGATTCAATAGACCTCTTACTGAGTTTGCAGACTGTATAAATTTATGAATATATCTAGCAAAGAATCAAATGTCTAAAATAAGCGTTTAATATTTTCTCTCAATTGAATTCTTGGGAAATTTAATTCTATAAATTGCGGAAATCAACAATTATTTTTAAAGATAGGCCTTATTAAGGAGAATTGATGTTTTTGATAGTTTAGAATTGAAATTCATAAAAATAAAGTTTTGATCATAATCGGAAGTTTTCAGCGTGAGTTTAATTCCAATTTTTCATTCAATTTAAATAATGATAGAAAAATCGAAAATTTGATAAGTGTCACTATAGATGCATGTTTGATCACTTAATACCTAGACATGCAATGAGGAAAAAGAATCTTTAGTTGATTTTTGTCTTTTGATTGTTAAATAAAATCTAGCATAACTCAAGAGAAATAATTAAAAAAATAGGATTCAAAAGGAATTGTTCAATCTCGATTATATTGATTAATATATATTTAAAAGTCAAATTAGCAGCAGGGTTTTCAGATTGTATAACTTTATGAATATATCTAGCAAAGAATCAAATGTCTAGAAAAATGTTTAACATTTTCACTCACTTGAACTCTTGGGAAATTTGATTCTATAAATTGCGGAAATCAACAATTATATTTGACGACAGAGATTATAAAGAAAAATTGATATTTTTGATAGTTTAGAATTGAAATTCATAAAAATAAAGTTTTGCTCAAAATCTAAAATTTTCAGTGGGAGATTATTTACGATTTTTCACTCAACTCAAATAATGATAGAAAAATCGAAATTTCGATAAGTAACAGCATAGATGCATGTTTGAGCACTTAAGAAATACACATGCAATGAGGTAAAAGAATCTTTATTTGATTTTTACCTTTTGATTGTTAACTAAAATCTAGTATAACTCAACAAAATAATAAAAAATAGGATTCAAAATGATTAGTTAAATCTCGATTATATTGATTAATAATATATTTTTAAAAGTTGAATTAGCAAAATGCACCGAAAAATAGTTAACAATAGACCATTTACTAGCTTTTCAGATTATATAAATTTATGAATATATCTAGCAAAGAATCAAATGTATATAAAAAACTTTTAGTATTTTCTCTAGCTTTAACTCAATGGGAAATTTGATTCTATAAATTGCGGAAATCAATAAACACTTTTAAAGACAGAACCTGTAAAGGAAAACTGAAAATTTTAATGGTTTAGAATTAAAATTCACAAAAAATAAAGTTTTGCTAAAAATCTGAAGTTTAGAGCGGGAGAAAAATTTCGACAATATATCACTGAACTCAAATAATCACAGAAAAATCGAAAATCTCATAAGTTACAGTATAGATGTATGTTCGAGCACTTAGTATCTAGAAATACAATAATGAAAAAGAATCGTTTCTCGATTTTTCCCTTTTGATTGTTGACTGTAATCCAGCATAATTCAAAAGGAATAATTATTTTTTAATTATTTCGAGGGGAATTGCTTTATTCAAAATCTATGGATGCAGACAAAATAAGTTTTAACTTTCTTTCGTATTTCCTTTTTATCTCAGGTTTAATTTAATACATCTTACAAAAAAAAGATTAATTAAATCTTTTAAAAATCGCTATATATTGTTTAATTAAAAATATGTAAATAGTTAACCAAGAGAGAAAATTATGCAGAAAAATAATATATGTGAACAATTATCATGAGAACAATACCGGGTCTTGAATCGCTGAATAAATTGCATTGGGTATCGACTTACTTCTTACTAGCCGTTTGGAAAAAAAAAATGTTTGATTGTTTTCATTCCTAATTAATAATTTTATGTATGCATAAAAACAATGGCAGAAAGAGATGATGAGATAAGAAAATCGATATAAACATTCACGCGTTATAAATATTTAAACAATAGTCAGGAAATATATAAAGTTGTTATTCTCTTTTGTAAACGGTTAATATACAAGGTGCGACCATAAAGTAACCGGACATTTTTTTATAAACAAGAAAAATATTTCTCACCTTCAAATAAATTTATCTCCTTCAAAATAATCACCAAAGGAGTCTATACAAATTTTCCAACGTTTCTCCAGGTCATCGAAACACTTTTTATAGGCGTTGGAACTAACCGTTCACAAAATACGTGTAACATTTAATTTAATGTCTGAGACGTTTTCAAATCTCCCTCTGTCCTTTCATGGTCATCTTCAGCTTCGGAAAAAGGAAAAAAATCAGCTGGCGATAAGTCGGGAGAATATGGTGGGTGATTTATCACTGTAATTGAATGCCTAACACGATATTGTTGTACAGAAATTGCTATCATTATCGTGTAAAAGAAAACATTGCCCAGAATCAAACAGTTCCTTCCTAACTCGCCTTATCCCGTTTCTTAATCGAAAAAGCACCCCCTTGTAAGAATACTGATTAATTGTTTGATTTTCAGGAACAAATTCGTGGTGAATAAATCCTTTGTAACCAAAAAATGCAATCAGCATCACCTTAGTCTTTGATTTTAAGAACGAATTTTCTCCACATTTTCCTCAACCTTTGAAGTTGAAGGGCGTCCTGTCTTTGGTTCATCTTCAATGCTTTCTCGCCAACATTTAAAGCGGTTGTACCACTCTTACACTTGTGTTCTTGATAACGATGCAACACTATATACTGTTCGATGCCTCTCTAAAGTTTCTGTAGCAGATTTACCTAATTTGTAGCAAAATTTAATGCTACAACGTTGTTCCATTCCGAAGCAAATTTTTTTGTACAATGCCTTCTCAGTAAATGAAAATTACTACGGCGTTTTGATATGCAAACGACTAAATAACCAGTCTAAACTGGCTTTAGCAAGAGTTGAAATGTCACTCTTTCTAGCCAGGTTATTATTCTTTCACTTTTTTTTATTTTATTCATTGATCTTTTAATTTGTCCTGTTACTTTATAGGCGCACCTTGTACATTAGCTCCCCCAACCTGCCAAATTTCTACAATCCCAATTTCAAAAAGTTACGCAATATATGTGTTTTTCATTTTTTGGGGGATCAATTAAATTTTTTGGATTTATGAGATTTGACAGAGTTGTACAGGGACCACAAACCAATGAAATAGCATGAAAATCCCCAAATCATATATTTGGAGTTACGTGTTTTATTTTAATTAAGACAGCCATACTCTAGTTTATATTCAACTGCCTTTATACCTTCTATTACAATTGGACATGGCCTATCTAATAGTGAGTAAATTGAAGATGACGAATATTTTTTATAGTAAAGTTAACCGATATAAAAGTATTTGCAAAACACTATCCCGATTGATAACATACTTCAGAATATTATTCTTTGATTGATTGGTCGAACTTGCATGGTCTTTTTCTTTCTCCGATTACTACGGCCATTTTTTTGCGAAGAATTAGGTAAACGTTATATTACATATATATATATATATATATATATATATATATATATATATATATATATATATATATATATATATATATATATATATATGTATATATCTGTGCTCAGATGGCAAAATGTTATAAGAAATATTTCTGTAAAAAATTGAGTTTTTCACATTCCGAATTCTCGTCTGCCGAAATTTTCTATATCCTGTAACTACTGTAAGTAATAGCCTAACTGTTTTTCTGAAACATTAGTACCCATTAGTACCCATTAGTTTGCCCATATAAAAATAAATTACTGATTTTTCATGACATCTTGAATCTTAGAATTACTGTCACATAAATTTCTTATAATATTTTGCCATCTGAGCACTGATATATATATATATATATATATATATATATATATATATATATATATATATGCAATATATTAAATATTATGTCCTCCATTCTAGCATTTAAATTTCTTTTCCTAAATCCAACCCCCAGTAACATGAATTTATCGCTACAAAGCCGTTAGCAAGAGAACTTCCCATGAATCGCATGTCTTTGCGATTCTACACGTGTACATGTTAGAATTCAGGTGTGGGTTCGCATCGCGAGCACCATGCATCTGCTTACCCTACAAAATAATAGTTGCATGTACCTCCCCTCTCGCGCGTAAGGTTGAAAGGTGATATTCGCTTCCAAGCTGTCTTCTGTAATGGCCTGATTTGTCACTCTAATAAACGATTCGCCCCGACTGCTTCCAAATTTCCTTTTATCCCTTTCAGGCTGTCTAGCTCCAGCCATGTGAATATGAGCTAGTTTCTCTTTCAGATTAGAATCTAAGGATGCAATGCTGATATATACACTGAAGTGTCACTGAATTAGGGATACCTACCTAGTAACGAGTCGGGCCTCCTCTGACCTTGATAACGGCTGCCACACGACGAGGCATAGATTCAACAAGTTTCTGGAAACGTTCCACGGGAATGGCTTGCCAAATATTGGCTAAAGCTGTCCATAATTCAGTAAGGTTCTTTGGTGCTGTGTGATGGCCTTTCACGCCTTGTTCCAAAACATCCCAAAGATGCTCAATAGGATTTAAGTCTGGGCTTCTAGGTGGCCAATTCATGACAGAAGTCAGAGGAATGCTCATCCAACCAGCCAGTAGCCAACCGGGACTCGTGAGAGGTACAGTTGTCTTGCTGGAAAACTCCATTACCGTGCGGATAACAGAACAGCATAAACGGATGCAGGTGGTCACCCAGCAACTCTACGTACCGAATTGCATTGAGGGAGGTTGGTACACGCACCAAAGATCATAAACTGTGAAACGAAAAAACACCCCAGACCATGATTAATCCACCATGACCTTGTACAGTTCCAGCCAGGCATGCAGGATCCATGGCTTCATGAGCCTGACGCCATATTCTCAGCCTCCCATCGGCGTTAAGTAGTCGGAATCGAGACTCATCACTCCATGCTACTCGTTTCCAGTCCTCTACACTCCAGTCTCTGTGCTCTCTTACCCAGGCAAGACGTGCAGCCCGATGGCGAGTATAGAGCAATGGTATTCTAATAGGTCGACGGCTCCGGAAACCCATACGGTGAAGCGAGCGTTGCACAGTCCGTTTACTGACTGTACGACTGGCACCGTCATTAAACTGGGTGGTAATTTGAGTTAATGTTTGGCTTTGCTGCTTACGAACAATACGCCTGAGCCGTCTCTCACCACGCACTGTCAAGGCTAATTGTCCTTTGCAGTTTGTCCGATCGCTAGTTTTTTTTTTCCACCATCCATGTATTCTTGGTATACTCTTGACACTGTCGACCTTGAAAATCCTAGCTGTCTGACGATTTCGGAAATTGAATGGCCCATGCGTCGCGCACCTACGATTTGTCCGCTATCGAAGACGTCTAAATCAGGCAGTTTATCCAGACTGGCAATTCCAACAACTAATTCAGAACAACCACAGTATGCGCTATATATGCAGTTACTACAGCACCCTCACTTGCGCATACATGATGCGCAGCGCTACACAATTTGCATAGGCTTTGCTATCCGTAATTCAGTGGCACTTCAGTGTATATATATATATATATATATATATATATATATATATATATATATATATATATATATACACTAGTATATAACCCCCGTCAAAAATGACGGTATGTTGATCAGCGTTTCAAGAGGTGATTCATCATTTTCATCGGGCATTGCTGAAAACTGTACTTAAACAGCAGTAAACAACAAAACAAAACTAAACTAAATCAAAACTAAACCAAAACTGTTTCAAAAGTTAATGACTCTCCACACAGCAGGCATTGCTGAAAACAATACTTAAACAGCAGTAAACAACAATAAAATAAAACAAAAATAAAACGTGAAACACAATTTAATTAACATTAAAATTAAACATTAAAAATGTACTTATTTAAAGGAAATATGAAAAACCATGGAGTAGAATGAATTCGAAATTCAAGTGAATGACTCAATTGAATAAATGATTCTTTTCAATGGATATTTTAATTTGAAGGTATTTCAAAAACTAAACGGTTTTGAGCTAGGGGGTTCACTTAATATTTTCATATTTTTTAAAGGGATTTCAAAATATGTAACTTTTGTGGTATTATTTTTCAAGAAAAATTTCAGAAAATTTGCGTCGCAATGTTAAGATGTTCCCGACTTAATTGCCTACACTTTTTATACTATGGCCTTTGATATATATATATATATATATATATATATATATATATATATAAAATTGAAATAACTTCGCGGAAGCAAGCTATGCTCTTAAAAACAGTCATTTGACCATGCATGTTCTCATGTCATGAGCATGCTAATTCAGGTAAAATATTAATTTATATTAAAAACTGGGAAATCATCTTGCATTGAATATTTATGAAAACTACTTACTAGAGGTTTCTATTAGAATGTAGGATGTAAGCCTCTACATTGTTGAATTTCCTCCTTTACAGGTTTCAAGCGCAAAGTCAAGTGACGTATTCTGGTCTCTAATTCAGTTACTGTTAATCCCTGGGTTTCCACTGGTAGTATCTAATATTAAAAAAAAATAGTTCAGAAAATAATTAATACAATAGTTTATTCTTCTCAAGCAATAACTTAATAGATGTAAAGAACTTTGAAACTATTTCAATTTTCAATATGCCAAATATTTACACATAAATTTATTATTTTAGCTTGGTTCATTTTTTATTGTTAAAGTATTCTTTTTGCAACACAAAGACTAAACAGGCAAAATGTCAATTTTCTAAAAAAATGTCGTTTCAATCGAATTAATCTGACTAAAGGAAACCACGCTATCGGTTATTTTTCTCATACATGCTTAATTTGAAGTAAAAAGGTTATTACATCCTGTAAACTGTCAATTATTGGCCAAAATATACTGGAAAATCCCCGACATTTAAATATTTATGAGCCAGATTAGAACTCGGGAAAAAAGTTTCGGTAGAATTTTATTAGTAATTAACTATAAAAAATTACCTTAAATTAATTTCTTGATGGGAAAAAGAATTCACCTCTTATCTGAAGTGTTCTCAGAGATTTCGAAACTAAATTAAATCCATTTTTTTTTTATATCTTTCTATAGGTAAGTGCACATTTTTGGTATCAAGATAATTAAATTCATTATAGAAGTATCAATTTAAAAGCGATATCCCCAGAAATTTAAAGTTGCTGATTTTAGTAAAATAAGTTGAATTGTAATTTCTTTTATTTGTAAAGGAAACAAGATCAAATGTATCTTATTATTATTATTGTACAGAGTGCGGCAGAATGGAGTCCCATAATTCTGAAGGTCACTGGTAAGGGAGTGGGGAGATAAGGCAACGGTTCGAGGAAATTTTCTAGTTGTCAGTAGACACCACAGATTGGTCCGGTGAACATCAAGGTTTTGTTATCGAGACGTTCCTTAAAAACAACTATTCAGTAACCTCGACACAGAGGGCATTCATAACGCGCTTCGGGCTCTATACAAGTGATGAAGTTCTTAACCCATTAACCGCTGGTGTTGCGTTGACGCAACGCTCAAAATAAATGCGTATAAAAATTTAGCTATCAAATGAATTTTATGTTAACAGTAGTTTTTGAGTAGGGTAAATAATCGAATTGAAAAATATTTTCCTTCAACTGTTCTTTTAATTACACTGCTGGCCACTGTAAATGCAACACCCTGAAGGAAACATGCAAATAACATGAAATTTACAACATGCATTAGCGGAGGTGAGATATGCAAATGATTAGAATTTCAGCGCAGACGCACATCACGCGCGCCTGTGGCGCCACATCAAAGCACTATTTAAGGCTTTTAGATTTCGACGATTTCAAGTTCGGTAATTGTGTTTTTCTTGTGGTTTTTTCAAAAAAAAACGATCAATTATGCCTCGTCGAAAACAGCGATCATCTTTTGATCAAGTATCCGAATTCGACAGAGGAAGGATAGTGGCCTACCGAGATTGTGGATTATCTTTCAGGGAAATCGGTAGTCGTGTTGGACGAAACCAAACAACTGTAATGCGGATATGTGATAGTTGGATGCAGGAGGGTACGACGAACCGGCGTGTTCGATTGCATCCACCTCAGCGCACCACTTCACGTGATGACAGGCAAATTGTGCGAATGGCAGTGACGGATCGCTCAGTCACATCACGAACCATATTACAGCACATGCAGTCTGTAACGCATCATCCAGTGTCTGCGCGTACCATTCGACGCCGTTTATAGCAGAGTGGTCTGTCCGCAAGACGTCCATTGCTTTGTCTACCCTTGACGCAGAACCACAGACGTCTCCGTCGCCAATGGTGCGATGACAGAAGGATGTGGACGGCAGAATGGAATGAAATTGTCTTTACTGACGAGTCACGCTTCTGTCTGCAACACCACGATGGTCGCATTCGAGTCTGGAGACACCGTGAAGAGAGGATGCTGAACAGCTGCGTTATGCACCGCCACACTGGTCCTGCACCGGGTATTATGGTATGGGGCGGTATTGGATATCACTCTCGCACACCTCTAGTAAGCATTGCCGGTACTTTAAACAGCCAGAGCTACATCTCCGAGGTGTTGGAGCCAGTTGTCATTCCTTACATTCAGGGCTTGCCCACAGCCATATTTCAACAGGATAATGCGCGACCACACGTGGCACGCATTGTCCAACGGTTCTTCGTCAATCGCCATATTGAATTGCTATCCTGGCCGCCTCGCTCTCCGTTTCTTTCGCCGATAGAAAACATGTGGTCCATCGATGATCTACGATTGACCCAGATTCCATCCCCAGCTGCCACAGCAGATCAACTTTGGCAACGTATGGAAGCTGCTTGGTCTGCTGTACCCCAAGAACTCATCCAAAGTCTCTTTGAATCAATGCCGAGGCGTGTGGCAGCGGTGACCTCCAACAATAGCGGCTACTCTGGCTACTGATTTTGGCAGGAACCATACTTCACAGAAGTCTATAAATTTAATCGTTTGATACTTGGTCAACATGTTATCTACAAAATAAATTTTGTTGCGATATGTCTTGTCTTTCTTGGTGTTGCAATTTGGGTGGCCAGCAGTGTAATTAACGAGTTCCAAACTTGGACAGATAGTTAAGCATATTTGAACATGAACTTTCTCCTGGTCTTTTTCACAGAAGAAATATTGGGAGACAAACGTGAAATTTAGGGGTGATTTATTTTTAGCTAAGGTCAAAGTTTATCAGAACATTCCATCAATCGGTTGATTTTGTTTGGGTGGGGGAGGAAGAAAAAACAGGTGTTGCGTTGGCGCAACGTCAGCGGGAAAAGGGTATTCACATGTGTCGCTCGACTCCGTAGAACTTTCCCCCGTTCTGTGGTTATAGAAATGCCTAAAACTAGATACTTTACGTTTAAAGAAGTTCTTCAAAGAATTTTCAAGCAAGATTCAGATAATGATGACGAGAATTAAACTGATATTGTTGTTATTCTACCAGAGACAGCAGAGGCTAGTGATGGAGAAGAAGGAAATGATAATATTTTGAATAGTGACAATGATGATTTACCATGCGATACTGCTGTCGGAATTGAGGTGTGAGTAAAAAGAAGTTTTTGCCTCCTAAAAGCAGTACAAGGTTTTCGAAAAAAATTAAAAAAACAAAAACTAAAGAAGGGACCATTGAATATGTCTCAGCCGAAAAATGAAGAAAAAGATCAAATCGGAACAATGAAAAGTATAATACAAGATAATACTAGTGCAGAGATTTTTGATCTTCTCTTTGGCTCAGAAGTTTATTCCCTTCTAGTCGAATAGACAAACTCATGTGTCCAACAAAATAATCACCCCCATTTTTTAGCATCTGAAGCCTACATGAGACGGTTCATTGGAATATTGTTGCCGACGGGATATTATTCTTTACCTCAGGAAGAAATTTACTGATCTCTTGATAAGGACATTCAGCATGCAAAAGCCCTTACATGGAGAACGTGGACATTTTATTGTCAAGTCCGAAGACAGCAGAAGACTGCGTAGTAAACAATGCCATAGCCAAACAATTTATCCATGCAAAGTTTGTCACATTTCTTTACATCGTGATTGTAGTGAAGCCTTTCGTGATAGAAACTGTTTTTTGGACATAATAAGTAATTTTGTAAAGGAAAAATAAGTTAAATCTTTATAATAAATAAATTACCTGTAAAGTGGTTTATTATATTTCTAAAGTGTAACAAAGTTAAAACAAATTCCCAGTGCTCAAATCAAAGAAAACCCAGCAGAAGTTCAGTTGAACTCACTTAATGTCAATACTCTTATTCCGCTGACGTTGCGCGAACGCAACACTCGATTTTTCGAAAGTTAAGACCAGTTTTGTTATTTTACCCATAAATTAATGTTGTATATGTTCAAATGAATAGCCAATATTATTTGTATAAAACAAAAATTCACCCCTTATAGTTTTGGCGGTTAATGGGTTAATTGAAAAACAATCCTGTGCTGGAATTCCAACGTGAGAGCAAGTGGTTCTGCATTACCAAGGAAACCAAGTGGTCCTCCTCGGAACATTAGAACACCTGAAAATGTGCAAAGAGTCCGCTATTGGTGAGGAATTTGCCACTATTCCGCCCAGAGATGACCAACAGAGTGATGGAAAACTTTAGAGAACGGTTTTGTTAGTGCCTCGAAAATAACGGTCGATACCTGAGTAATGTCGTATTCAAAACTTAGTGTATAAAGAAAACTTGATTTTGAGTACATTTCGAAAATATAAACATTTTAACGTAGGATTACGTTCCCCCATAACGATTCTCCGGAAAGCAAAATTTCCGGTATCTTGCTTCGCGATGTATAATTTTGGCATCGTGCCAAACCCAATCTGTATCGCTTGAGCAAGCAATAAAAAGTTAAACAGAAAAGTACCAAAATGCGTCAAAATTTTGATACACACCCACACACACACACACATATATATATATATATATATATATATATATATATATATATATATATATATATATATATATATATATAGAGAGAGAGAGAGAGAGAGAGATACAATAGGCGTTATACATCTATGTATGTGTTATATATAGATACATATTTACATAACACATACATACATATATACATGCAAAAGAGGTAAGCAATTATATGTTAATAACCCGCGGTAGTTTCGTTAGAAGAGATTACCTGAATTTTTTTTCGTTTGTTGATTGTTTCGTTTTTCTTTATTGAAATGGGGAGTGAATTCTTCCGCACCCTGCATATCTGTTTTTATTTGAAAAATCAAGTTTTCAGTTTTGTTCACTTTTCGGAACGCAAATTCTCCCGGAGACAATAATTTCGTAAAACTTGCAATCCACCATCTAGGAGCAGCTCTTTTAACAGAAATTACTACTCGTGTGTTAAGGGAACAAGGATAAAAAATGAATACACTAAAAAGAAAAACACCAAAAGTGTAGAGGTGATGTTGGTATCTGTATCGCTGGAAAAATTCTGACGGACACCGGTGATTTTATCAGTATGAAACAAATTGCTGCGCAATTGTTGCTTACTGATAAAATCACCGATCATATTGATAAAATCACAAATATTTTGACGTTTATGCTAAAAGTTGTTACAAATACTAACTGAAGAGTTTCCATAATTATACAAAAAAAGAGATATGTTTAAATGCTATACTTTTCTTGAAAACTCATTAAAAAATTTCCTGGCTCAAAAATTCAGCATTAGACTTTCAAAAAATGTTAATATTGGTATAGTTTTCATATACAGGTAATTCTGTACTTTTTTTGCTTCATTATGGCTTAATTTATCTTGTTTTTGTTATATGTACAAAATATACCTTAAGACTGTGTCACGGTTGGCGTTGGTTTGTTTTAATAACAACTAAAGGGAAGTTTTCTAGGACAGTTTGATATATTTATGATGATATCCTTCAATTAAACTTATGTATTCGAATGCACCGCTCGTCTTCAGGAGGAAACAGCATGACGTGGAGAAATGTCAGTGCAAGTTATCCCGTAGGATGAGAAGTTATATGCTAGTGTGTTTGGTGGAGTGTGTTCAGGGTAGTGAAAAAACTTTTTTGATTTCATACGTAGAGTTATGTATCTTTTTAAACGGATTAAAACATTTTTACTGTTTTTTTTTGTTTCAAAGAACATACGTAATTCAATCAAACGCTAGTGTTGAGGACTAAACAGCATGACTTGTGGAAATGTTATTTTGATCGCAAGTTAGCAAGTGGGGTGAGATATTCTAAGTAAGCATATTTGATAGTGTGAGCTCCTAGCAGGAAAATATTTTATGACGCCATATGTACTATTATGCTTCATTTCTTATATTTTTAACTGTTCAGTCTACCCGATCCCCCGCCTAATTGTTTGTTACAGACTAATATCTTTAACAAAATTATTAAATTATACTCTAAATAATCTATATATATTTTAAAAAGTCCCGTAACAGACTAACTGACTGACTGACATATGACGAATAGACCAAACCGCTGTACCTAAAGGGCTGAAATTTTACATGGCAATTCTTCTTATAGAGTAGGGGCACTAAGAGAGATTTTTGAAAAATTCTTCTTAGATTTTTTAAATTACATTTTTAAGCTGTTTTTGTAACATTCTTTAAAGTTTGCATTTAAAATAATAATCCGAGGGTTATCAAATTTATATCACAAGAAAGAGCATAAAATTTCCTTTAAAATGCGATATTTTTCGAATCTTTGCCTTCATTTTCTGATATTTGGTGAATTTTTAAAAATTATTTTTTAGAATTTAATTTATTAAATTCTGATCACGTGGTTTCTTTTCTTTTAATTTTGCATCACGTGCATAACAACGAAATAGACAAAATAAATGTCTTGCTAATGCTGCAGACGATTGAACATTATCCAAAAAAAAATATTAAAATACACTAAAAGAAATTTTCCTCAAACTGTAATATATTCTTTAGCATGTTCTGTTAGATTTAATTTGAATACTTTCTTCTACATTATTCTATCTATAAAATATCCGTTACGATTTTTATATTTAAGTTCAAAAATTCATAATAAACGAAGCAATGCTCGGAAAAATCTTCTGTTTGCGCCAATAAAGTCAGAGGGACATTGGATTTTTTTCCATGTGAAAAAAAAGTTTCTAGAAGTAACCGAAAGAAGGCGCTCACACGTCATACTGAGACGTTTTATGCAAATCAGGGAAACTCAAACAGAAAATCAAACAGATCACAATAACATGAGACTGCGCATTCATTTTAAAGTAACAGACGTTCAACATTACTACCAGCACAAGGTAATAGGCAAGTGAGGCGTGTCAATAAGACCATTACAGCAGATTGTAGCATCGATGGCAGCGACTGTCTGTCGAATGACATTTTTCAGTTCCACGAAAGTGGTTGGGGAGCCCGGCAACACATGAGACTTTAAGTATCCCCCCAACAAAAAATTTGCCGGGGTCAAGTCTGGTGACCGTGAGGGCCACTGAACCTTACAACCACGACTTATAGAACTCTGTCTTCAGTGAAATATTCCAACAGGAACGTCTTGATATCACATGAAATGCGCGGCGGTGCACCATCTTGCATGAGGGTGACAACAGGTAACACATGGCTTTCCTGCAATGCAGACTTAACGTAGTTACGCAAAAGCGCCCTCTTTCGGTTACTTTCGGATTTTTTATTTTTATTTATTTTTTTTTTTTTTACATGGGAAAAAAATCCAATGTCCCTCTGATCCTATTCACGCAAACAGAAAAATTTTCAGACCATTATTTCTTTTATTACGAATTTTTTAACTTTGCACGAATTTATGACGCACCCAGTGTGTATATATATATATATATATATATATATATATATATATATATATATATATATATATATATATATATATATTTGGCATTAATTGCATACATTGACCGTTCTATTTAATTTGAATGTACTCCGTTGCGAAGCACGGGTTTTCAGCTAGTTCTACATATAAAAATGTTAGAAAATATTTCCCTTACACTTTGAGCCCTTTGAAATGCAAAAGAAATTCATTTCAATACCGAAGACATCCATTGTAAATTCATTAATATTTCTGCAAGAAGACCCGAAAAAATTCACGTTAAAATAAAATAAACACCCTTCATTTAGAATCTCTTCCACAATACCAGTTGATATCGCAAACACACACGTTTCTAACTGCTTCTCTTTTCAAGCAAATATCAAATGTTTAAGAAAAGAACTTTGTTGAATAAAGAACATGTTTAAATTCCCTTTCAGTTCTTCCGAACTATATTTTTTTTCTTCCTCTCTCTCTCTCTTTCGCCAGTACAGTGTAATCTGATTGAATCAAGACCCTTTTTTTTGTTGTTGTGAATACCGAAATTCTTCGCAAGGGATTGAAAAAAAAATTATTGAATTGAAATATATTTGTATGTCACCTTTACAAAAGAACCATATTCATGAAAGGAAAAATTGTTGAATATTGTGGAAAGATTTGGGGAGGAATTTGTGTTCGGGAAAATGTTGACAGGGGATCA
The DNA here is from genome assembly GCA_907164885.2 of Dolomedes plantarius. NCBI lineage: Eukaryota > Metazoa > Arthropoda > Arachnida > Araneae > Dolomedidae > Dolomedes > Dolomedes plantarius. Next base: position 58,156,062 of record OU015502.1, on the reverse strand, counting down.
AAGAATTTATTTCCCTGGAATATTGATTAAAAATGATTTGCATTTGCTGTTGGGAGTTTTGTTTTCTACTTCTACTAAAAGGAACTGACTGTTTTGTCGATGATTTCAGAAGTAAATACTTGATAGTTAAGGTTTACTTACTAGGTTACTTGATAGGTAAGGTTTACTTACTTACCCTTTTTAGTTATGGTTTACTTACTGCAATAAGCATTTGGTATTATTTTAGAATATAAGAGAAGTACGTTTCTCGATTCCAGCATTAAAATGTAAAAAAAAATTCATTTGTTTTCTAAAGATATTGCAGCATTATTTATTTGTAGTTTGACCCCCACACTTCAAAAACTAAAAATGCGTAAAACAATAGATAAATATTTTCAAACTGCAATAAGATTTCGGACATATTGCAGTTTGATAATGCAGATATACGTTTGTTGATTCCAGTATTAAAATGTAAAGAAAAGTTTAATTTGTTTCCTTGCGATATTGCAGAATTATTTATTTGCAATTTAGCTCCACAATTTTGGAAATAAAAATGTGCAAGTAATTTATAGATAAATATTTTCAAACTGCAATAAGAATTCCGATTTGTTTTTTATTATAACGAAATTATACGTTTGCTGATTCCACTATTACAGTGTAAAGAAAAATTTCACTTCTTCCTGATATATATCGCACCATTATATATTTGCAGTTTTACTCCACAATTTAGAAAATAATGATAAAAATATTTATTTTTTGTTTACTTATGCAAGTTAAAAAAAGTATTTGGACTCAATTTGGATTATAACACAGATGTGCTTTTATCGATTCCAGCATAAAAATGTAAAGAAAGAGTTTACACATTATACAAAGATACTGCAGAAATATTTGCTTGAAACTTTTCACTACAGTTCATAAAATAAAGATCAAATATTTATTTACGTAAACTGCAACAATAATTCCGACATATTTCTTAATTATAACACAGCTGTACCTTTACCGATTCCATTATAAGGATGTAAAGAAGAATTGTATTTCTTTTCGAGAGATTTTACTTCATTATTTATTGCAATTTTACTCCACAATTCAGAATATAAAAATAAAAATATTCATTTATGGTTTTTTACGCAAACTGCAATAGGAATTCGGACTTATTTTCGAACATTACACACATGTACGTTTTTCGATTCCAACATAAAAATATAAATAAAAATCTCACTTCTTCCCGATAGATATTGCACCATTATTTATTTGCAGTTTCACTGCATAATTCAGACAAAAATAAAGATTAAAATATTTATTTTTGGTTTACTTATGCAAGTTGAAATAAGTATTCGGTTTTAGTTTGAATTATAACACAGCTGTACGTTTATCGATTTTAGCGTAAAAACGTAAAGAAAAATTTCACACTTTCCAGGTGTATTGTAGCATTATTTGCTTGAATCTTTACAGTTCAGAGAATAAATATCAAATATTTATTTACCCAAACTGCAATAAGAATTCGGACTTATTTTCTAATTATAACACAGCTGTACGTTTACCGATTCCGGTATAAGAATATATAGAAAAATTGCACTTCCTTTCAAGATATTTTCTTCATGATTTAATTGCAATTTTAATCCACAATTCAGAAAATAAAGATGAAAATATTCATTTATAGTTTTCTACGCAAACTTCGGACGCAAGCTTTCGGACTTAATTTCGAATATTACACACATGTACGTTTATCGATTTCAACATGAAAGTGTAAGGAAATATTTTACTTCTCTTTGAAAGATATTGCACCTGTACTTCCAATTATACTCCACTATTTAGGCAATAATGGTTAAAATATTTCATATGTCCATTATAAGGTAAACTTAAGATTTCTTCAATTCAAATATAACATGCTTAAAATATTTGATTCTAAACTAGAGTATATTTTTACATCTATTAATAGTGATTAGAGGTAAGCGTCTGCTAAAGGTGATCTACATTAGAGTAAAGAGCATTTTTAAGAGGATCTTGTTTACATAGTACTTAAAATGTAATGTAAATTAATGTTTTCTAACTTTTGAGTATAGAGCTGTGACGCGTCAACCGTGCAACCACGCTGTAATGATTTTGTGTAGCGTATACCTTGAACTTGCACCTGATCTATTCCCAAAAACGCCACGTCATTTCATAACGATTTTATGAGCAGTAAAGTGAACTAGTATTTTGCTCTCTTGGCAATTATTTACAATTCGAAAATGAAAGATTTTGAATGGCAACGAGTTTGTGGGAAGTTTTGCAGCAAGCAACTTGAATGAAATATTTCAGATGTTTCAAAAAGCTTAAGGAAAGGGTTATTTTAGCAGGTTATAATGCTATGAATGGTACCGATGTTTCAAATCGGTAACATTCGTAGCATTGGGACTATTCATAGCAGCGGATGATTGGTACCTGTAAAGAAAACATTTTCTGATAATGTTTTCTGAAAGCTACCAATCATCCACTTTATTGTCATTATTTTAAATATTTCTCTCACTCACTCTCACTCTCTCTCTATCACACACACACATATATATATATATATATATATATATATATATATATATATATATATATATATATATATATATATATATACATACACACACACACACAAAATTACATACTTACATAATCATATACACACATAATCACGTATATACAAACATACACTCGCATACGTACCCGCGCACGCATATACGAGATCTGTCCAAAATGAGACTAAATTTTTAATATAAATTAATAAATGATAATAGTACCTTTTTAATCAGACATGATTCCTTCAAAATATAATCCTTCACTATTTATTCAATGCTCCCAACGCCTCCTGGAAATCTCTTTGTAAGTCTCGCTGCGAATTTTCTTCGATCTCTTCTGTTGTTTGAAATCGTCGAATTTTTTAGGTAAATTTCAACTTTGGTAACAAAGAAAAGTCCGCAAGGGCCAAATCTGGAGCCTGCAGGATGACAGCCACCTCTTTTTGAGCCAGAAATCCCCAGCAAAGAGTGACGAGTGTGCAGTTGAGTATCATGTTGAAGCATCCATGTCTTATGTCTCCAAACTTCCGTCGCAGAGCTTCTCTTAAACGCCTGATAACATCCAAGTAAAATTGTGTTTTTCAGTTAAAATTGTGTGACACGAGCTTTTGCTGATTGCCCGTTGACGTGGAAGGGCACTCGGATTTCGAATCATCTTTGGTGGGAATTCTACCCGCTTTGAAACGTCGGTACCCTTCATAGCATTGGGACCGGGTAAATAACCCTATTCATAAGCTTGTCGCAACATCTGAAATGTTTCAGTAATGTTTTTTGCCTCCAAACTTCACACAGATTCGTTGTCATTCAGTATCTTTCATTTTCAAAATGTAAATAATCGCCGAGACAACAAAATACTAGTCCACTCTACCGCTCATAAAATCGTGACGAAATGACGTGGCGTTCTTGAGAAAAGATCAGGTGCAAGTTCAAGGTTTACGCTACACAAAATCATTACAGCGGGATTCACGGTTAATCATTTCACGGTTGACGCGTCATACCTCTACACTCAAAAGTTTCTTTTTGGATAGACCTCGTACATATATACACACACAGATATACATGCAGACGCCCATATAAATGCATACACATATTTTTACATACACACATACACACACAAACATAAACACATTATATATCTATATACGTATATAAACAGCCACATTCACATTCTGCAGATGTTTTGTAATGATATTCGTCTATATCAGCCTACAAATAACAGCTCAAGATGAAATACACCAAAAAGTTAGAGTACTGAAGCCGTAATAGCCCTCTATTTGTCACAGAATGAAATTCCCGTGACCAATCTCAAGACAGAATGATTGCAAGACAGAGTGACCAATGTTAAGACAGAGTCTGAAGAGAAAGCGATACCTTAGTGGATACTTCCTTTCTGTTTCTTACCACACCAGCTTAGAAACTATGAAAAAAGATGTTTTACATAAAAAGTGGTAAAATAATCGACCAAAAGTGACTGCATGAAGAATACAGAAATGAAAGGTCTATCACTTTTAGGAGTATCGATAAGCTATTTAGCTAAATAAACTCCACGCCCGTGCACGTGTGTACAAGCCCTGTTTTAGGCATGGAATCCACAAGGTTTTACAACACTAGGTTTTGCATGAGTCCAGATTGCCTGGTTCGTACAACAAAACACCCAGAAAGCCAAATGGTGTGGGGCTGCATGTCATATAAGTCATATGAACGACTCCATTTTGTACAGGGCACTATGAAGCGTGACCAGTGTGCTGAAGGATCGATTGCTTCCCAGTGCTCATAAGTTCCCAAGACAGAAATGGGTATTTCAGCAATCACCACCCTGCAATAAATCGAAAAAGGCAAGAAAAACTTTGAAAATAAATTAAATTTCATTAGAGTTCAATTCTGAACTCTAAATCGAAACATTCCTTATTTTAGGTTAAGGCTGAATTTGCAAAACATGGTATTAACATTAGAACCGCGGAGCGGGTCAATTTGACCCAAAACGATGTTCAATTTATCACCACGCTAAAAGTATTGATTGAAAAAAAAATTGCTTTTATGACTTTTAATGATTTAAGGTGAACAACAATTTACCAAATTTAAAAATTCGTAACAAATAATTTTCCGATTATTAACACTTATACCTAGAACCGCGAAGCGGGTCAATTTGACCCGTAAGAAATGCTAATGCACAAATGACGAAAAACAGATGCATTCTCTCGGAAGTAACTCTAAAGTACTTCTACCCCACCCTGGAATTCCTGAAATGAACTGTACCAGAAGGGGTAATAGTGCAGGTTTTCAGTCAAGGTCATTATATTAGGTTTGAAGCGCGAACTACATTCGAATTCAAAGAAAAATTATAGCGAATATTTAGAAGACCTTTTTGAACTTGCTTTTATACTGTAATTAGTATATGTATAAAAAAATGACACGACGCCGTAATCTTGTTCAGGAAGTTTTAGAATATTTAAAACAATTATCTGAAAAAAACATTCAGGAGGTGAAGATAATGATGAATGTTTCGATTTTGAGTAGTGAGGATGAATATCTGCCTGCTAATGAAGAAAATTTGGATTCGGATGAAGAAAATGAAAGTGAAGATTGACTCAATGCTCTAACTGTGTCAATGCTCTAACAATCGTTTGTCCTTTTCATCGCAATAATGATGATAATTTATCTTATAAAAAAGAAAAATCAAACATTCCAAGAAAAGATACACACACGCAAAGAAATTTGAAAATGAAATCGACTATAACATTCAAAGTTGAAAATAATGAAGTTAGCAAAGATGGGACAGTTTGAAATGTTACTCAATTAGGAACAAGCGATAGAGGAAGAAAATCAAAGAGTAATATTTTGAAAGAAGTTGGGGGCCCAACACCACATGCTAAACTCAATGTTATCGGCAACAGTCTTTCAAGTGCTTGGAGACTTTTTATAGATGAATGGATATTGAAATACAAAGAAAGTACTGAAGATGAAGCTCACCGGCAGATTCATGAAAGATAATGGAATATAACATTAGAAGAAATATATGTTTTTACATCAATTTCATATGCACGTGGTATATATTGTGCAAAAGGATTTGAACTGCATAGCTTGTGGTCAAAGGACTGGGGACCACCATTTTTCCAAAATACAATGTCAAGAGACCAATTTCGTGAAATAATGAGATTTTTACGCATCGACATGAAATCAACAAGATCAAAGCGTCTAGAGACAGACAAATTTGCCCTTATTTTGGATATCTGGAATCGTTTCATTGAAAATTGAAAGATTAACTATACACCAGGTCCTAATATAACTGTAGATGAACAGTTATTTCCTACAAAAGCTAGGTGTAGGTTTACACAATACATGCCAAACAAACCAGATAAGTTTGGAATCAAGTTCTGGTCGGCTGCAGATGTTGACTCAAAATATCTGATAAATGGATTCCCGTATCTTGGAAAAGATAACCAATGTCCATCCAACGTTTCTCTTTTGCGACGACTAATAAGTCCATATGATAACAAAGGTAGAAATGTCTCTACAGACAACTTTTTCACAACACTGGAGCTTTCATAGGCTAACTATTTATCAAAGTAAAAAAGATAAAAACGTTTTGTTTCTAAGTAGTCTCCTCCCAACTGTAGAAATTGCAGATAACCCCCCAAAAACTACCTGATGCAATCGCTTTCTACAACGCAACTAAATGCGGTGTGGACGTGATTGACCAAAGGGTAAGGAATTATACAGTCAAGTCTACTACCCGTACGTGTCCGGTGCAGGTTTTTGTAATATTTTGGACCTTGCTACAATCAATTCCTTGGTTTTATATAAAGCTGTAACTAGAAAATCTATTAGTAGACGGCAATTCATTCAAGACTTGGTTGAAGAATTGCTAAAAAAGTTTGTTCTCCCAGGACAAAAAAGGTGGTAAAAAGAGAGTCTGAAGCAACCAATGAAAACGACGGACAACCACAAATTAAGAGGAAATGAGTCCGATGCCCTAGTTCGAAATGTGAAAATAAAACTATAGATATCTGTTAAAAATGTAAAGCATCCCATTTGTGGAAAATGTACAATACTTATTACTCAGTTTTGTGCACAATGCATACAGTAAATTGAATTTTATAATCTGTAAAACTAGTAAGTAACAGATAAAATTTTTAATTTTTAATTTTTTGAAATTATGTCTAAACTTATTGAAAAGAGATGCTGTTTTTCCATTAAAACAAGGAAATGTATGTCATATTTTGTTAAAGGGACATGTTAATATACTCAAGGATATAAAATTTGAAATAATAAGATTTTGTAAAAATTAAAATAATTTCTCTTGATTTATATAAATTATTTAATGTAAATTCTCAGAAATATTGATTATTAATTCAATTATTTAAAAAATAAAATGTTTTAGTTAACTAAATTAAGCGCTTGTGCATATTTTATAGGTTTACAATCTAGGGTCAAAATGACCCGCTCCGCGGTTCTAGGTATACCGAAAGTTCCGCGGTTCTAGTGTTAATATTCTCCCATGGACAGGAAACTCACCAGATTTAATTCTGTTGAGAATTTAAAGAGCATAATTGAAAGGAAAATATCTCAAAATCATCCCAGAACAAAACGAGAGATTCAGGAAACAATAGTTAATTAGCACCATGAAATACCGAAAGAAGTGTTGCAAAACCTTGTGGATTCCATGCCTAAAAAAGTGGCTGCTATGATCAAAGCCAGAGGTGGCCCTCCAACATATTAAATGCTTTATGGTTCAATTGCACTCGTTTATTATCTTTTTCTGCTCAGAACAGCTTGAAATTGCTTATTTATTTCATTTTATTCCGGAGAAACCAAATGGATGTCGCTTTCTGATAACCTATACATTTTTTGTATGATATTTTTTATAAAATTAAATAATTATTTGTGTTCAATAACTTAATCATATATTGTCTTTAAACTACTTTAACATATTGACAGTAAAAAAATATCAATTGCACTGAAAAATATATTTTTGGGCTTATTCTTGAAAAAAATGTTAGATTTCTCCAACTTGCAATACTTTTGGCCAGTAGTGTACAAGCTACAACACAGACAATTTCTCCAAGGATTGCCGACTTGGATTGAAAGTTTTTTTTTACGTGTGCTCCGTAAGAGAGAAACATATTTTACACCTTCGGGAATTTTTCGTTTTTTATTAAAAAATGCAAATAATATTTTAAAATTTAAATTATTCGGGGGGGGGAAATCTAGTATAGTGTGTTTTAATAGCTCCTAAATTTCTTTAGTGGACGGAATTTATAAAATGAATCATGTTACAAGGTGCAGAAAAGCTCAGGCTATCTAAAAATACCATTCTTATTTGATTATCGCCATTCTTGTAGCTGTAAATAGTAGACAAATTTTCCCCATAGATTAACAATGAGGTGAGCGAAACTGCTAGGGTTAGTACACAGCAGCCTGAATAGGAAAGGACAAATACAGTAGTTAAGAAAGGAACTTGTATTTTGAATTTGATTTGTATTTGACTAAAGGATCAAACATAAATCGTAACTAAAGAAGGAATCAACCAATGGTAAGGGGAACTAACACTGTTGCTCGTTGGTGGTAAACGAAAAGTATATATTATTATTCTTAAAGAGAAAATAAATACCCAAATCCTGACTAGAAACAAAGTAGCAAAAAGCGGGAAATACAAGTGGGTGAAAGGGATAGGCATGTGAAAAACGTGTACCAGATATTCATACAGTTGAGTGCACTTACCAGTATCTAAGTACAGATGGTAAGAAAAAAAATGCACCTTAATGAGCTAGTCATTTTTCTATAAACAATGTTCAGAGGGCCAGACATGCTTAACTGGAATATACTTAAGGGGGAGATAACCTTAAAACGCTTTAAAAAACTCAATTTTTTATTATAATTTAGTTTTGAAGAATGGAATTTAAGGAATATTTAAAAAGTGAAGTCGATACTACAATTAGAACATATTTTATGTCCAAATATATAAAGCGAAAAACAACAAATTATAGAAACTTTAAACAGCTTTATCTAAAAACTGTTATTTCCAAACATGTGCACACTATCTCTTCAAAACTAATGGTCATAAATTGCTAAAATTTTGTATGTGCAGTATGTTTATATAATTTCTACCTAAATTTAGGTAAGTACGTATTACTAGTTTTTTTACAGCAATTTTTTCTATTTTTTTTTTATATTTCTTGAACATTGCAATACATTTCTCTGGAAAGTATTTTACGAGAAATATGGTAATTATTTTAGGTGTGGATTAAAGTACAACTTATGATAAGAATAAATACAAATAATTTAATATATATCTCTTTTAGTTTAAAAAAAATCTGCTTTTGTTTTCTAATAGATAAAATTTTGTACAATTCACCCTAAAAATGGTTTAAATTAATTAAAAATTATATGTTTTATAACACATTAAGCTTGGTATTAAAATCAGTGTATTTTTGCGAGGGCAGAGGTTATCTCCTCCCTTAAAATTCGTACGATGTGCTTTGTCATTAGGGAATTATAAAATACATTAGTTTTCTAGTGATTTTTGTTAATGTTAGAATACTCTTCAAATGAGAAAGAACAAAAATCGTTCTATAAATCTGTAAAACTAAAATCATCAGTTGTTTAAATAAACTAGTCAAAGTAACCTTCTTTAGGCACCATTTCCCATTCATTAAATTGATCCTAAATATTAAATTATACTCCCAATTACAGGGTTATTGCTTTAATTCAAGCAGTAGTAATATCCAAGTATACTCTGATTCGAAGTCTTTCGCCATAACATAGTACATTCAAGATAATGAGCTGATTTTAAACTAACATATGTACAATAGATCTATGAATATATGTCGAATCATTTTGTTATGCACATACACAAAATGTGCTATACATTATGGCAGTGGTAGACAAATGCTATAGTTTTCTTTTCATATTAAACGCTGGAAAACAGTGGATTAAATTTCTATTGTTCAATATCACACATTTACACTGATAAAGCTTGTATTTAAGTTTTAATATGCATTGCACCGCAAATAATGGATCTTTGTGGAGACACCCTTGTCCTGTTATTAAACGTCCCACGCATGCATCACATTGGTGGTTTATCTTTGAAGAGACACTTGTAATCAGAAACGTCATGCATATGCTACGAGATCCGGGAACTCTCTGACAGCGGGCTGTACATAATGTAAAACCCGTCATATATACATTGAACCGCTAATGTGATTGCCTGACAGCAAGCCACAATAGTGGGTTAGAGTGCAAACTGATAAGGTCTTAGAATTACGTGTTTGAATGCAATGATGTTTGTTCGGATTACTGATGCGACATCTTTATATAAGTACGGACGTTGTAAAACTACTTGATGAGAATGTTGATAACTTTGAAGACTTAACTTTCATGTTGCAAAGGAAAGAATTTTAAGAAATGTATATCTATAAAAAAAACACAATCTAGTGTTTCCGGTTACAGTTTATCTTTTCTGTTTATTGTTTAATATTCTATTCTTTAAAAATATTGGTCAGAGAATATTTAAGGATAATAATAATTTTAAATCCTCATTTTCTCACTATCGCGCTGAGTTTATTATATATATATATATATATATATATATATATATATATATATATATATATATATATATATACTGTGGCAAAATGTCAGATGTTGATATGTCATTTTTTCATGTTTTCAGGAAATTAAACGAGTAACTTTTGTTATGAAATATAAAATCGCTCAATTAAGGTTTTCAATCCAAATATTTTTAGTTAATACTCATATTCAAACTCAAGCATATGGCTGGTCTTCAATGAACATTTTAAATTAGGAACTAAAATATTCAATTAGGGACCAAGTATTAGCCCTGTTACACATAATAGCATATGCCAATACGAATAACTTAGTATTATTTCATAATTCCCGTACAAGCTTTTGCAACATTAAATAACCAATGATAAGTGGGACAAATCAACTTAAAACACAAAATTGAATTTTTCAGAAATATCAACATCTGCCATAACATATATATATATATATATATATATATATATATATATATATATATATATATATATATATATATATCATCTTATATATATAAAAGAGCTCGTCTGTTTGATCGTCCGCAATACAATCATAGACTGTTTCTCCCACCGGGACCAAATTCGGCACAGTTAATGATTAGGACCCGAGAAACTTAACGCAGCAAAAATGAAATTTCGGGCTCAATTAGTTTTTTAAAATAAATTTTTTAATGATTTTTGTGCCCCTAAGAGTTGCGCGTACCACCTGTGGATACAGCCCCTTCACCACAACCAGCTGCGTTAAGAGATTTGGTCTGGGGTTGACTGGGCGGTCAAATTCCAATGCGCGGGTGAGAAGAGGTTTGGGAACAACCTTTGGCCCTGGCTCCCCAGATACACACTCTTCGTCCCCCAGATAAACACAACTTTCCTGGCTCTGCTTTGTGAAATCTGCAGATGATTTTGATTACACATATCGTTTGGATACTCATATGACGTCACATTCTTTTTCAAACGAAAAATGATGCAGACGATTTTTTAACGGATTTTTAAACGGATGACGTTTTTAAAAAATATAAAGGAATAAATGCATCTGGATGTTTATCTTTAATTAAAATAAAGGAGAAAAACTAATAATGCCACCAAAGAAACGTGCTTCGTTTGGAAAGTCTCCTGATGCGAAAAGAAAACAAGCGCAAAGAGCAGTCGAACCAGCAGAAGTACGCAATCGAAGGCTTCAAGGTATTGCTGAAAGACAAGGTGCGCGAAGACAACAAGAAAACGAAGTGCAATGTAATCTACGACTTCACGCTGATACAACAAGACATGCTCAAAGTAGATATCGTGCAATGAATGCTGACCAGTGGAGTGTATGTGCTTTTCACTATAATACGAAAAAAGGGCGTTTTTAAGGGAAAAATAAATAATAAAGGCAAATTTAAATTATAAAATTTATTTCTAATTAAACAGTGGATCAAACAAATCTAATTAAATCTAATTAAACAGTATTTAACAAATATAATTAAACAGTAAACTTATTCAATCCAAACGTGCGAATCATGCAACACGGTGTTATTAATTCTCAATAAAATCAGACCAAGGTCCGCAGGCTCAAAGTTTCTTTCTTTCTAATTGTTTGTATATTATTTCAGTAGAAACGCGCTAAGCGCATTCTGTTTGGCTAGATGAACATGAAGAGCGGGGGTGCAGCCCAGTATTTTTTTGATGGAATGCAAGCAAAATTTTATATCTATATATCTACCAGGGCAATAATGCTAGTATATATATATATATATATCCTCAGTCGGTAATCCTTATTCGACGCTATCCCTCTAAAGGGATATATTTTGTTCAGGACCGATTAAAGACTCTATACAGCCATTGGTATGGAAGAAACCTCTTTCCGACGGTGACTCCTCACAACGGTCACTCTTTTTCTGTTCCATCACTGTCCTGTATAGAGAAATTTTTCTTTTAAATATATATATATATATATATATATATATATATATATATCCTCAGTCGGTAATCCTTATTCGACGCTATCCCTCTAAAGGGATATATTTTGTTCAGGACCGATTAAAGACTCTATACAGCCATTGGTATGGAAGAAACCTCTTTCCGACGGTGACTCCTCACAACGGTCACTCTTTTTCTGTTCCATCACTGTCCTGTATAGAGAAATTTTTCTTTTAAATATATATATATATATATATATATATATATATATATATATATATATACACAGACACCTGAACATATTTAAAGAATATTTGTATACTTATACATATAAATATTACATGCATATACACAGATAAAGCTTGGATTGGAGTGCCATTATACATTTCACGCCAAATAATAGTGCTTTGTGGAATCAGCCTTTGCATATTATTAAACGTCTCACGCTTGCATCGGATGGAAGGTTTATCTTTAGAGAGACACTTGTAATCAGAAACGTCATGCATATGCTCCGAGATCCGGGATTTCTCCGACAACGGGCTGTACATATGTAAAACACGTCATACATACGTTGAACCGATAACGTGATTGCCTGACAGCAAGCCACAATAGTGGGTTAGAGTGCAAACTGATAAGGTTTTAGAATTTCAGGAATGATCGCAACCATGTTTATGCGGGTTATTGATGCGACATCTTTAAATGTGTTCGAAGGTCGTAAAATTACCGGAAGTAAATTTTAAATTAATGTGTAGATTTCACTTTTACGTTACAGAGAAAATATGATTTAAGTACGAAACTTCTCATAAAGGCCACAAAAATAATACACAATAGAGTGTTTCGTCTAACAGTTAGAGATATTTATTGACAAGGTAGTAAGTTTACAGAGTTCCTAACAATACGAAGGATTGCTCTGTTTTCACCCTGGAACGAATAACGAATTTAGAAACATATAGTAATTTTCCGAAATAAGCGAGTTGCCAAACTTGAATTTAGAAAAACCACACATCTGCCGCCTGGATTCTTGATCGGTTCTGACTTTAGCCTGCGAAAAAAATTCAGTTTCCGTACTGAGCTGGGGACAACCGATAACTATGTGCTAAATAGCATATAAATTGAAGAGGATTTTAGCTAAAATGAGACGGACAGACCGCTGCTAATATTGAGATTGGGTATTGGACTACTGACGCCATTTATAGGCTGGGCAGGGTACCAAAATACGGTTTCCCAAAAGGAAGGTTTTTGTAGTGTTAAATCAATTATGTTAATATAAAAGAAGGAATTAAAGGATTTAAGTAAGGAGTCTAGCTTTGTATGGTCGACCAACGTGGGCCCAATTTCCCTGGTCTTTGCAGCATGATTTGAAAATGAAATTACAACTTGAATTATGAAGCCGAAGAATTAAAAATTCAGCTTGGCCAGCTGATAACATGCATTAACAGTCTCCTACGCAAGATAGAAATTATTTTATTTATTGTTACTTAAAATAGATTATACTTTAAAAAATTTCAGGTATTCTTTTCTAACGAAAATACGCGGGTTATTAACGTAGGATTTCTTATCGTTGCTTACCTCTTTATTTTTGAATAAAATTCCTACATACGAAGCCGGGCGATGACCGAATGGCTAGGGCGCAGGCCTTCGGTACCAGAGACTATGGGTTCGAGTCCCACAATTGGCATGGATGTTTGTAGCCTTTCGGAATCGGCTTTAAGCAGTAAGTCCCGGTCCAATTAGCCCTCGTGAGGCAAAAAGTGACAGTAGCGCTCCAAAACCAAGCCAAACCTACATACGAAGAGAAGGATGAGTGCTAACCCTATGCAGAATAGGTGGATGATAAGAAAATTATGTTACATATGTCTACTCTGCCACTCTTGATTTATAACTAACTTCTATGGTTTTAGCGTCATAAATTTTGCTTTACTGCGGACCGTTATGGAGGAACATAATCCTACGTAGAAATATCAGTATATGATTTTTTGGGAATAATTGATTATATATTATCCTTCTCTGAATATGGCTGTTATATATATATATATATATATATATATATATATATATATGTATATATATATATATATATACATACAAACACACAAATATAGCTATAAGTAATACTATGCATCACACCACAAATAATAGAGCTTTCTGGAATCACCCTCAGAATGTTATTAAGCGTCTCACGATTGCGTCAGATTTGTGGTCTATCTTTAGAGGGACACTTATAATCAGAAACGTCGAGCATATGCTCCGAGATTCATGAACTCTCTGACAGCGGGGTGTACATATGTTAAACACGTCATACATATGTTGATCCGCTAACGTGATTGCCTGACAGCAAGCCACAATAGTGGGTTAGAGTGCAAGCTGATGAGGTCTAGGAATTACAGGGTTGATTGAAACAATGTTGATGCCGATTATTGATGCGACATCTTTATATAAGAACGAATGTTCTAAAAATTACCCGACGTAAATTTTAAATAACTTTGAAGATTTCACTACTACGCTACAGGGAAAAAACTTCTTAAGTCAGATACTTCGCTTAATGTACAAAAAATATATAATATAGTGTATTGACTAACAGTTTACATCGTTATTTGCTTGTTTATTATATATATTTGCTTGTTTATTAAGTAGTTCACCGAAAGTACCGCGATTGAACGAATGATAATCGTTCTTCCTCTTACGTCATCATCAGTCCTGGCATCCCCCACCCCGGCTCCCCACCAGAAGTGAACATGTACTTGCAACGGAATTCCGAACACATATATAATGGATAGTATAAACTAGTCCACAATAAAGGCAAAAGAACAGTGATACTTATTACAACGAATATAAAAACACTAAAACACTTTGTCACGAGTGACAAAGCAGTGATGTGAAATGAAATCCATAAAAACAGTGATAAAAAAGTTTAAAAATACACACGAGGTGGACGAACGTTGTAATGGATTAAACCAGGGGTTCCCAAAGTGTGTGCCGCGCCACCCTGGGGTACCGCGAAGCTCCCATGATCTCCTATCTAATCTATTTCTAAGGACTATTCCGATATAAGTCCGATATAAGTCTTTTGGAGTAATAAGTCCAAAGGACTTATTACTCCAAAAGACCTCTCTATTGCAGCAGTACATGTTCTGTAGTTCAGAAAAGGATTCACAGAGCACCTATCACAACTAACTGACTGGTTCGCAAAATACTTCGCAGAAGACCAAACCGAGAAGTTTGCGCGGATCCAAGATCAATTCCATGTTGAAGCTCCAAAAGAATTCACTTCACAAGAGGAAGAAAATTTAATTGAGCTATCGAGTGACAAAAGCCTGAAAGCGAAATTCTCTTGTTTGGATTTGATGGAGATTTGGATATCTATAAAAAATAAGTATCCCATTCTAAGTGCAAAAGCTATAAGGGTTCTCATTCCCTTAGCAACTTTATATCTGTTCGAAGCTGGGTTTTCAGCAGTTGCTCTTATAAAGAGAAAATATCGTTCAAAAATTAATGTCAAAAAAGAAATGAGAGTAGCTGTATCAAGCTTTATTCCGCGATTCGAACAAAAGTGTAGTGAGCAACAGGCTCACCCATCACATTAAAACTAAACACACATATACCAAGAGCATTTTAAAGGTAATTTTATTATTAATTTTGTTAATATTTTTTCCTATTAATTACAATTAAAGTACTTAGGTGACTTTTAAACACAAGTTGTATTAATTTATTAATGTTCTTACTACTTCTCTAATTTCTTCTTCACAGTCATACAAATATGAAATATATATATTATACATAACATATATATAATAATAATAATATACCACAGATAAATATTATATGACAAGGGTGCCATGAAATAATACTAATTCTCTTAACGGTGCCATGACTTGGATAAGTTTGGGAACCCCTGGATTAAACCAAACAGAAAAGCCAGTGCATTGTAACAATATACCACAGATAGATATTATATGACAAGTGTGCCATGAAATAATACTAAATCTCTTAACGGTGCCATGACTTGGATAAGTTTGGGAACCCCTGGATTAAACCAAACAGAAAAGCCAGTGCATTGTAACAATATACCACAGATAGATATTATATGACAAGTGTGCCATGAAATAATACTAAATCTCTTAACGGTGCCATGACTTGGATAAGTTTGGGAACCCCTGGATTAAACCAAACAGAAAAGCCAGTGCATTGTAACAATATACCACAGATAGATATTATATGACAAGTGTGCCATGAAATAATACTAAATCTCTTAACGGTGCCATGACTTGGATAAGTTTGGGAACCCCTGTATTAAACCGAACAGAAAAGCCAGTGCATTGTAACAATATACCACAGATAGATATTATATGACAAGTGTGCCATGAAATAATACTAATTCTCTTAACGGTGCCATGACTTGGATAAGTTTGGGAACCCCTGTATTAAACCGAACAGAAAAGCCAGTGCATTGTAACAATATACCACAGATAGATATTATATGACAAGTGTGCCATGAAATAATACTAATTCTCTTAACGGTGCCATGACTTGGATAAGTTTGGGAACCCCTGGATTAAACCAAACAGAAAAGCCAGTGCATTGTAACAATATACCACAGATAGATATTATATGACAAGTGTGCCATGAAATAATACTAAATCTCTTAACGGTGCCATGACTTGGATAAGTTTGGGAACCCCTGGATTAAACCAAACAGAAAAGACAGTGCATTGTAACAACCGGAAATATGCAGGATGAGGTTTTTCACCCAGAAAAACGTTAAAATTGAGTAAAGTGCAGTGGTCAAGGAGAGGTCCAAAGTGTCACATCCTATGTCCTCAAACGATCAATTTTTCTCTCAAATGCGATCATCACTCTCAGCCAGTGGCGCACCCAGGGGAGGGGCAAGAGGCCCTGCCCCCCAAAGATATAGAAATTGCACTATGAATATTGATTTTGTATTATAAATATATTTATCCGTTCATCTCTCCCCCCCCCTTAAGAAAAAATCCTGGGTGCACCACTGCTCTCAGCGCCCTCGACCCCAGCAGACTTGCTACAAATAGGCTTGTAGGATAAATTGTGCCTAAGGCGATCTATCCAACCATTTGAAGCTGTGAATCCTTAACTTCCCAGTTTAGAAGCAATTTCTATTTCAAAACGGGGCCTTTTATGGGAATGCTCGTTGCACGAACTTAGTTGAACTTTGGGAAGAAAGGACAAAGAGAGGGGAAATTCCGAGTATTTCACGTTTTGATAAGTTTTTTTTTTTCAATCACAATTTTTGACTAGTTTAGGAAAATTTCATCGAGTTTCTATGAAACAATGTTAAATGCGGGAAATATTTTAAAATGATAACGTTAAATCTGGGATTTTTTAACAATACAGGTAAGTATAGGAAATAAATTGGGACTAATGAAAAATGACTTCATATGTGGGAAATCGTTAAGTACGGGTTACGTTAAATCGGGGTTTCAATGTATTTACTTTGCATAGTAACAATAAAATGTCTTGTCTACCTTCTGCACCTGTTTTTGGCAAATTACATGCTACTAAAACTTCATATTTGAATATTGACGTGCATTTAAATTAGGTAAAATATAACAAAAATTAAAATTATAAAAGAACATGATTCCAACATTATAAACGTCGTATTAGAACACTTATTTATATAAATGTTCATTTATTCATTTATAACTTCGTTTATTTAAATAAAATTAAAGAAGAAATAAAATTAATGAAAAAGGTGTGCCTCATATACTCAATATTTGTTCCAAATGGAAGAAATGCAAGTACAATTGTTGCTGAGGGAGTTTTTATTGTAAAGCTGTTTGACACCTTATTTAAGAATTTCATATATATTTTTAACATATAAAAATGCAAATAAAAGTATTAAAAATATGTAATTATAAAGAAAAATCCAATGTGTGTTTTATAATTAAATAATTCAATGTGATATAAATTCATTTCAGATTATCCCCGACCCCTTCGTAATGACCAGCAGTTTGCGACTACTGCGCTGAAGTGTTATTTTTATCACCTCAAAAGATTTGCGTTTCTGCCTCTCTCAAGTTTGTTAAAATTTCTCGAAAGATAAGTTTTACAGCAATACCTTGGCGTCAATTCACAAAGGAAGAAAAAAATATAAAAATAGTGATTAAAATAATTATTTTACTATCTAATACTTTGCAGTGCAATTAATATCACTTACCGAATTTTTTATATTGTTCATTTTATTTCCCATATTCATCCGTTTGCAGTTTTTAAAAATTTATTAATATTAAGTGAACCTGTATGTCAAAAATTTAAAATGTTAATAATTTATTTTTCCTCGTGTCATATCTAAAATACATTATTTAAACTTTATCTTTGCAATGCGATTAAAATCGCTTACCGAATTTATTTTTTATAGTTCATTTGAATTCTTATTTTCATCAATTTGCAGTTTTTCAAAATTTAACATTAAGTCAAACTGTATGTCTGAAATTTTAAAATACCAGTAATTTATTTTTTTCCTCATGTCCTATATCAAATACACTATTTAAAACTTATATTTGCAGTTCTATTAAAAAGGGTTACCGAATTTTTTTATAGTTTATTTGATTTCATATTTTCATCCGTTTGCAGTTTTTCAGAATTTAACATTAAGTTAACCTGTACGTCTAAAATTTTAAAATACCAGTAATTTATTTTTTCTTATGTTCTATCTCAAATACACTAATTAACCCTGATCTCAGTTTTGTTGGTATAGCACGCGTTTTCAGATGAATTTACGATGAAACTCTCATATATGTTCTATTTTCAAGGAATGAACATCTCGAAATTCCCTTTTCATGGAAAGAACGTGTCTTGACCCTTTTCCATGAATCTAATCCACTTGCAACATTTCCCGGAAGTGATTATTTTAGAAGAATGCATTTCGCAGAAGTAAATATTTCAGAGAATCTATGGAAAAAGGAATACTTCCACCAACGATGATTTTTCAAAGAAAACGTTTGGTTTTTTAATGGAAAGAGACTGCCGAAAAGTTTTCGAGGATCGGAATGTTTGTGACAATCTTTTGCGGTTCTAACATTTAGCCATTCGGATATTCTAAGACCCGCCCCAAACACTGTCGTTTAGTGAAACGCATTTAGCGTCCTTTCTGGATACCTATCGGTTGAATACAATTTAACAAATAATTTAATATATCGACTGATGAGTGGGCGTAAGAGAAAGTACAAAACTATGATATTTTCGAAACATAAATAAATACATTTCAACGCGCGATGAATAAACCTATTTATGCAAAAAAGTAGCGGGTTCTGCTCAATAACAAAGTACTGAGAGTTGTAGATAGAAAAAGGCCTTAGAAAAATGCCTTTCTTTGTGCGTCAAACATTTATATTATTTTTTTATTTATATTTTATTTATTTTATTTATTTTTAATATTTTATTAATATTTTTATTATTATTTTTAATACGGCAAGCATATGTGTATGACGGTAGCTACTTCTTGACACTGTTCCATGAAGATCCGGTAAATTTTGTTTGCAACTTTATTATAAGAGCATTATACAACTGAGACATACCATAGGTATTATGAGGCACTATACAGCTCGTTGCTGCCAACTTATTTCAATTACTTACACACACACACACATATATATATATATATATATATATATATATATATATATATATACGTGTGTGTTTGTGTGTGTGTGATATGGGGAGAACGGCCGCCGGTCATTGCACTGAAGATGCCGCAACCCCATACCACGGTGAAGAAACTTTGGTTACGCTGGACTATTAGAACGAAACTCCGGCCGAAAGAATTAGACAAAACACCAGATTACGTGGACGGTATTTTATTTAATCTCTGGCGACTCCGCCGGGATGAATGCGGCAAGGGAAAGTACAGGAGTGCGTCCTAATTTTGGACGCCAGAACTTATATAAACGACAATCCATCACGTGACAAAAGGGCGTGTCTTAATAGTTGATTGGTTTAAAGTTGTTGTTGATGAGCAGAACTGATTTAAATTTGTAGGGACGCCGCGCCACGTCTCTTTTTGTTAAAACGACAGCCATCTTTAATGATATTGCCTGGGGTGACCAAAGATTGTAACAATGGGATTTTTACATAAGTTTTACTGGGACGACCATATTGGAATTTCGAATTATTTTTCGGAATTTAACAGGAATGCCCAAAGGGAAAT
The DNA here is from genome assembly GCA_907164885.2 of Dolomedes plantarius. Lineage (NCBI taxonomy): Eukaryota > Metazoa > Arthropoda > Arachnida > Araneae > Dolomedidae > Dolomedes > Dolomedes plantarius. Next base: position 58,135,897 of record OU015502.1, on the reverse strand, counting down.
AAATAACTTAAGAGATTAAAAAGGGGTATGCAATTTTGAATAATAAATTGAAGAATTAATAGTTTTTAAATGTTAAGAGTGTTAAATTAAGAAATTACTAGTTTTTTAATATATATATATATATATATATATATATATATTCTAATGCGGAGGCACTTAGTTGTGAGACTTTCATTTTTTTTATACTCACCGTGATTTATAGGCTACATTATGAGAGCACCTTATAGGTGAGCCAGCATTGCTCCCTATGAAGCGGACGACACCGAAACGACCAGGCCTTATTCGGGATTTGAACCCAGTCTCTATGCGTGGCAGCTCAAAACGCTAACAACTATTCAATATGGCCGGCTGTGCGTAGAAAATTTAGGAAGTTTGGAAATTCAGAAAGTCTTAAAGAAGACATGCCCCAATTTCTAACTACTATCAGCTCGTCCCCTGATTGCATGAGCTAGGTAACTCGATTCTTCAAGTTCTTAAAGATCTCAAATGTCTACTGCTTCAGTGAGAAAATACTGGTTGTTCGTTTTGTCTAAATATTACACTAGCCAGCAGATATATTAAGTTAGCAGCAAAGTGAGGTGCCCAGCTATTGCATTCAATTCTTATAAAATTTAGCTATAAACAGCCAGATATTTTTTTTTTTGAGTTACCTAGTTTTTGCACTCAGTTGACGATCTGGTCTTGGAGTAGTTTAGTATAGTACCTAAGATAACGTTGTGTAAGACACCGAAGAAGAGCAGAAATTAGGTTACGTGTGATGTTTTTAATAATGTAGATACGGACTGAAACGTTTTATTGTAGTTCTGCAGTTAATTTTTTGGGTTTAGTAGTCATAATACGGCCAAACGGAAAATGAAGAGTAACTACGATTTCAGGGCCAAGCCCTCAAACGAAAATTTATCTGACAGTGCAAGCATGTAACTAATAGGCGAAATAGGAAATATCCATAATAACATAATGTCAGGCGTAACTACGTTACATGGGCCACGCCCTGACAAGCTGTATATTTTATTTTGCTTGCCAATATAGTTATTCTTGTGCTAAAGTCCTTAGTAATAGTTTGTTTTAATAACGGTTCCGTTTTTCCAAAACTCTGGTTTGAGGAATTATTTAGGTAGTACTAGGCAAAGGTAACTCAACTTCAATTTGTAAATTCAACGTGGATTTCCTTTAAACATATAAACTAAGTAAACCAAATATTAGTGGTATTATTATTTTGCAAGCAGTTTCTGCGGGCATTCTGACAAAACCCCTAGTAATATATATTATATTATATATATATATATATATATATATATATATATATACAGTAGACGCTCGTTAATTCGAACTCGGTTAATTCGAACTTTCGGTTAATTCGAACTAAATCTTTATCAATTCGGTTAATTCGAACTAAAAATATGACAAAAAAATTTTCTCTTTCCTCAATTAACGGAGAAAATACACGTTGTATTTATTATTTTGTTTCTCAAAATCACCTGTATTTTTTTCTATGTAAAGAGGCACATGCCCGCATTCCTAAACTATTGCATTTCAGCTAAACGTTAGTGGTTATTGTCCTTATCAGTGCTTAACGGACAAAGAGATTTTCCGCTATTTGTATCGATTTTCTTCGAATTTCAGAAAAATCAGTCTTTACTACAGATTCTAGGGAGCTACATCAGTTATCCTGCAGTGCAACAAGTTAATGTGTCTAGTTTTTCTTCCTCAGTGTGTCATGTGAAAGTGTAAAAAATCAGGATGTCTTTGTGTGGAAAGTACAAACCCTAATTTTGGAGACAAAGGTAGAAATTTTAAAGAGAGTAGAGAATGGCGAATGTAAAACAAAGTTAGCAGCTGACTATGGAATTAAAAAAAATATCGAATGGGTATTGAAGATTTTAAATGCAGTGATCGATGGCTTTCTCGATTTAAGTCAAGGCACAATATTTCTTATCAAACTGTATGTGGACAAAGCTCTGATGTAAACGAACACGTATGCACTAATTTCGGTAGGAAACTGCCAGGGCTTTTCTCTACTTACCTGCCGAAAGATATTTTTAATGTGGCCATAATGGACAAAGTCATAATGGACTCTATTGAAACTCTGAAAGCATTTATTCAGATGGAACCTTCCTCTGATAATGAATTGAAATGTTTACTTCACATCGAGAAGTTGGCTGAACAAAGTAGGCATCATAAGCAAAACCAAACATTACAGTTTTTCCTCAAATTGTAATATTTAATTAAAGTTTACTTTGTACTGCATGTCTTCTGCTTCATCTTATGATTAAGGCAAGTCTGTATTGCTTTTTAATATGTTAATTTTAGATAATATATATAATATATTTTCTGGGATTATACATACTAGGAGATTTTTCTTCTTCCGTGATACACTTTTAAAGTTATATATTTTCTCTTAACATCGGATAATTCGAACTTTTTTCCGAGAACCTTTGAGTTCGAATTAACGAGCGTCCACTGTATATATATATATATATATATATATATATATATATATATATATATATATATATATATATATATATATATATATATATATATATATATATATATGAATGACAAGGAGCTTGTTTTGCTCCCGTGTTTAAATATTATTCCTGCAGTCGTCATATTCTTTAATTAGTTCGGCGAGTGGCAGGGAATGGAATCACAAGAAATTCAACTGCTCTTAATCCTTCTTTATTGCGTTTTTTAAATGAACCATGCTCCAGGATAATCTGTTTCACGTACACATTTTGTTAATTTCCTCAGCACGCCACCACAAGGGTCCGCTATCAAAGAAATTCCCACCCAATCTACCGCCAAAATTTTCTTTTCTCAGAGGTCTTGCTGCACAGCGCATCTGGAGCCTCATTTCTGCTGATCATGCGTTTTAACTACACGCCAAAACCCGTACCCTTCTAAAAAAAATCGTCTCTCTAGAATTATTCTCTTTCCACTCAAAGTGTCACTTTTAAAGGATGAATTCCCCACAGAAAAATATGCGCGCTTTGTAAATGGATTGTTAGATTCTTATTCTTTTAAACCCCCCCTTCCCCGTACTTCTCAACTATATTTTGACAGCTCAGTTATATTCTGATATATATATATATATATATATATATATATATATATATATATATATATATATATAATTCACTGTGTCATTTAATTTTCAATAAATTTTGTTACTCGGCAAGACAATGTCGCTTTGTATGAACAAATGGAATTTCTTTTTTCAAAAAGAAAATGCAAAAGGATGGATGCTCAACACTTCTCTGGAGGCATCTAGTAAATGCATATAAAAATCACTCGTATGTTTAAAAAAATAAAAACAATGTTGTGCACTTTAACATCTAACAATGAATGCCCCAAAACTTGATCTTTTCAAACGTTTTTATCTGGTTTGGATTGACTCTTTTGTTGTCAGCGATTATTCATTACTTTTCATTCTCTTAAAAATTCTGGAAATAAAAGCTTTGAACATGACGTTAAGTTAAATTTATAATCTCAGAGAAATTTTTAATGTGTTGATTCTGACGCCGTTGTGTTTGTAAATAGATGAATGAACAAAATCGTTGCACAATTAAGAAGAAAAAAAAAAGCTTTCAAGATGTTGCCTTTGTCAATACGTCCATTGTAAAACCCGGACATGTATATATTTTTATTTCCTAATGAAAGACAGCGCGTGTAAGAAAAAAACAAACAAATATTTCTAGCATTTTATTTTGGTAAAGAATAGTAGTTATTGATGGAAAAATTCTATAAGAAATAAAGAATTTATTTTGGAGTTTTAATACATTGCTTGATATATTTTAAAAAGTTTTTGAGAATTATCCAGTCTATCCCTAGCTGATATTTAATTAAGTTTTGCTCTACAGGGGATTGTGTCTAATGAAATCCCTTGATAAGTGTTAACGTACAAAAATTCCTCGACTTAAGACAGAAATAGAGATAGAGACATTGGTCACAAGTCAAGTTTGAAACAATTTTTCTTTTTGGTGTGTGTATGTACATATATATATATATATACACTGAAGTGCCACTGAATTAGGGATACCTACCAAGTAACGAGTTGGGCCTCCTCTGGCCTTGATAACGGCTGCCACACGACGAGGCATAGATTCAACAAGTTTCTGGAAACGTTCCACGGGAATGGCTTGCCAAATATTGGCTAAAGCTGTCCATAATTCAGTAAGGTTCTTTGGTGCTGTGTGATGGCCTTTCACGCCTTGTTCCAAAACATCCCAAAGATGCTCAATAGGATTTAAGTCTGGGCTTCTAGGTGGCCAATTCATGACAGAGAAGTCAGAGGAATGCTCATACAACCAGCCAGTAGCCAACCGGGACTTGTGAGAGGTACAGTTGTCTTGCTGGAAAACTCCATTACCGTGCGGATAACAGAACAGCATAAACGGATGGAGGTGATCACCCAGCAACTCTACGTACCGAATTGCATTGAGGGAGGTTGGTACACGCACCAAAGATCCCAAACTGTGTCACGTAAAAACACCCCAGACCATGATTGAGCCACCATCCCCTTGTACAGTTCCAGCCAGGCATGCAGGATCCATGGCTTCATGAGCATGACGCCATATTCTCAGCCTCTCGTCGGCGTTAAGTAGTCGGAAATGAGACTCATCACTCCATGCTACTCGTTTCCAGTCCTCTACACTCCAGTCTCTGTGCTCTCTTGCCCAGGCAAGACGTGCAGCCCGATGGCGAGTATAGAGCAATGGTACTCTCGTAGGTCGACGGCTCCCGAAACCCATACGGTGAAGCGAGCGTTGCACAGTCCGTTTACTGACTGTACGACTGGCACCGTCATTAAACTGGGTGGTAATTTGAGCTAATGTTTGGCTTCGCTGGCTACGTAAAATACGCCTGAGCCGTCTCTCACCACGCACTGTCCAGACTAATTGTCCTTTGCAGTTTGCCCGATCGCTAGTTTTTTCCCCACCATCCATGTATTCTTGGTATACTCTTGACACTGTCGACCTTGAAAATCCTAGCTGTCTGACGATTTCGGAAATTGATTGGCCCATGCGTCGCGCACCTGCGATTTGTCCGCGATCGAATGCGTCTAAATCAGGCAGTTTACCCATACTGGCAATTCCAACAACTAATTCAGAACAACCACAGTACGCGCTATATATGCAGTTACCACAGTGCCCTCACTTGCGCATACATGATGCGCAGCGCTACACAATTTGCATAGGCTTTGCTATCCCTAATTCAGTGGCACTTCAGTGTATATATATATATATTCTTTACTTTCATACATACATACGTAATTTAAAATACACTAGCCGCTGCGCGACCAGCATGGTAGCTTTTAGCTTTATAGTTTCTTTTGCAAAACAACTCAACTGAAATTAACATATGTAAGGAGTGTTACCATTACTTGTCAACATAAATATAAGTTGTTAAAGGGTAGCGGGAGCTCAGCCAAAAAAATTATAAACATTGCTAAATTCACTATAAGGCTGATTCTAAAACATCGTGATTAAAAAATGTGAATTTCCATTACTTCAGAACAGAGTTTAAGATAAGACTGAGAAACCCAGCACCAAAGATTTTAAAAATTACATCCCTCTCTCTATATTCAATTTTACAAAATTAAGATATCTACACTTTATCATTACAACAAATAAGAAATTGTTGAGTGAATTTTTTTTTCACTTAAAAAACGGAGTAAAAAGTCAGCAAGTACTAAAATATAGTGTGGATTACATTACTCTCTGTATGTACTATTGTTCACAATTCAGATATCTCCACTTAATCATATTAAATAATAAATTGCTGGAAAATTTCTTCATTTATAAAATGGAGTAAAAATTCAGCAAGTACTAAAATATAGTGTGGATTACAACTATGATATTCATAAAACTTCTTGATAAACACAGTTGAGTATTTCAGAAGTAGGAGATACTACAGTGACAGAATCAAAAGAACGGACTCTAGATAAACCTACATACAACTGTCCATGACTAAACACTGGATTTGATGGATAGGTCTAAACATATTTTATCAAAAGATCAGCGGTTGTAATAAATGTCGCCACTACACACACGCATTTTTAAATTGCGGACGGCCGCTAATGTTTACGTCCGGTAGTTGCAGACGTTGCCATTCGGAGTATAGAAATATTGTCGATTTTTGTGCCGCATACCTACGCGTTTTATATATATATAGATTATACTTTATTTAGAAGACAAATTATTCTTCGCCATCTCTATTTATTATGCTAGTACAATCGATTGGTTCAGAATTTGTGACAGAAGATTCCTTTCAAGTTTTTTTTTAACAAAGTTATCTAAGGTAGTTTGATGGTAGTTGCATCTTACGTTCTTATTATTGAGTCATAATTTTTTGCAGTATTGCAGAAAATTGCATCACATTTTTTAAGAATTATTTAATACATATTGGTATGTACTGTACATTCCAGGAATATATTAGGGAAAAAGTAAATTAAAATAAGTTTTAAATAAATAAATTTTTGCTCGTAAGTGCGAGCGGTCGTAAGTCAAGGAATACTTTAACTAAGTAAATTTCACAAAAATATTTTGTAGGTCAAAATTTTTATATGTTTTAAATAGACTACGCCTTAAATAAATTTGTTTGTCAGAATTAAGTAAAGCACTGGATAACCGAAAAAATATAGGGAATACCAATAAGAGCGCCGGATTCAGTTTTTTAATTAAACACATTATCTATTTGAAAAATGATATTTTTATTTTATTGTGCAAAGTACAAATGTTTCTAAGGTACTTTGATGGTAGTTGCATCATACATTCTTATTATTGCTTCATAATTTTTTGCAGTATTGCAGAATATTGCATCACATTTTTTAATAATTATTTAATACATATTGGTATGTACTGTACATTCCAGGAATATATTTGAGAAAAAGTAGATTAAAATACGTTTTAAAATAAATAAATTGTCGCTCTTAAGTGCGAGTGGTCGTAAGTCGAGGAATACTTTAAATAAGGAAATTTCACAAAAATATTTTGTAGGTTAAAAATTTTATATATTTTAAATAGACTACGCCTTAAATAAAGTCGTTTGTTAGAATTAAGGAAAGCACCGGATAACCGAAAAAATATAGGGAATACCAATAAGAGCGCCGGATTTAGTTTTTAAATTAAACACATTATTTATTTGAAAATTATATTTTTATTTTATTGTGCAAATTACAAATGTATCTACGGTAGTTTGATGGTAGTTACATCATACATTCTTATTATTGCTTCATATTTTTTGCAGTATTGCAGAATATTGCATCAAATTTTTTAATTATTTAATACATATTGGTATGTACTGTACATTCCAGGAATATATTTGAGAAAAAATAAATTAAAATAATTTTAAAATAAATAAATTGTCGCTCGTAAGTGCGAGCGGTCGTAAGTCGAGGAATACTTTAAATAAGGAAATTTCACAAAAAGATTTTGTAGGTCAAAAATTTCATATATTTTAAATAGGCTACGCCTTAAATAAATTTGTTTGTCAGAATTAAGGAAAAGACTGTATAACCGAAAAAATATAGCGAATACCAATAAGATTGCCGGATTTAGTTTTTAAATTAAACACATTATTTATTTGAAAGAGGATAATATTTTCTTATTTTATTGCAAAGTACAAATGTTCCGATTATGTATCGTATTAAAATGTCGGACAAATGCGCACCAGTGCTCTCATTGTAAATTCTTGCTCGTTACATGAAATTTAAGATAACGTCGTCGCGTAGCACGGGATTTAAATTTCGCGACATTTTTTTTTTTTTTAATCAAATTGGCCGCTGTAAAACTTTTATGTGTTTCAACTGTCATCCTTGCGATTAGCAAATATGGAATGATACAGGAAATAACAACACGTTGTTACTGTGAAATCTCGCTAAAAAAATGGATAAAGATTTGCTGAAACAGTTCGTAAACTTCGTGGAATTTTCGGTCGAAATAATGGTTCAAATAAGTCATTTGTCTGACATTTTATTCCATCCATAATCAGAACATTTGTACTTTGCAATGAAATAAAAATACTATCACTTTTCAAATGTTTAGTTCAAAAACTACATCCGGCTCTCTTATTGGTACACCTTTTACCAATACAGGTACGCAACATTCCAAAAATCGTAAAAAGTTTACATTCAGCGCTTAAATTTAGAATTCGGTACAAAACATTAATAAATTTTTAAGCATTTTTTTCTGAATCCATTAAATTTTCAAAAGTAAGTGGTTTCTCCAAATTAAAGTGTCCTCACCTTTGATATAACCTACGTCTTATTACCTGTAAAGCAGGATGATAGGTATATTATTATTGAAAAAGTTCCTGACGCTGGTTGGCATATAATACCAATAAATGCATAAGCGATTGTCGACCATCAACACAATGCGAAGAAAAGAAATTTGTAAAGAACATCCCGACCAATGAAGAACAGCAGAATTTGAATCACAAAAGGGAGAAAGGTCTCAAAACGAGAAATAAGGCTATGGAAGCCTCATGCTAACAGTTATCAAAGTATTAGCGAGCTCTGCTTTTGACAGTATAATACTAACAAATGCACGAGCGATTGTCGGCCACCAACACAATGCGAAGGAAAGAAATGAAATTTATAAAGAACCTCCCGACGAATGATGAACAAAAGCAAAATTTAGGGCACAAAAGGGAGAAAGGTCTCAAGCCGAGAAATAAAGCTATGCAAGCCTCATGTTATCAAAGTATTGACGAGATCTGCTTTTGACTACGTAAATAAAGATAGATGTCCAAAACAACCAGAGACAAAAAAATTGCACAGTAAAAAAAGGAGATTTGCCACGATACTGTGTAGGAAACTCTTCGTTTGAATCATCGTGAACCATTGTAGGATACAGGTTGAAAACTGCTAAAAAAAAAAGGCGATGAAAATTTCAAAAAAAAATCCCTCATTACATTAGACTGTCTTGAGCAACTGGTTAATTCAATAATAGACTTGCAGCACAGTCTAAAATAGTAAGGCCTTGTTCACACTGCTTTCGGTGCGGAGCGTACCGTCATCGATAAAAGTTCTAACCAATCACAGAGCTCAACGCAATGCCTTCCTGATACGTCAAACCAATCACAAGACATCCCATCAATCTCAGCGCCAACGACTGAACGCAGTGCTTTGCTCCGAAAGCTATGTGGAAAAGGCCTTCAGATGCAGTCACTGCCAATAATAATTTTCTGTAGTTTATTTGTATACATCACCAAACCAGCACTGTCATAAATAAGGAAATGGGGAACAAATTTTAAGGAATCCTAAAATATGAGTTAGCACGGATTTACAGATATTTTTAAAATTCAACCTCCAGTTTGACTCTCTTGTGCTAAGATTAATCCCGCAAGAAACCTGACGAATAAAAGAACAAAAATCCACCAAGAGGGAAAAAAATATTTGTTGAAGCCCGGAATAATACTCTAGGACATAGGTTCTAAAACTGTGGTCCGCGTAGTCAATACCGGGGGTCCGCGAAACAATTTTAACATTAACTTTACATCCCCAACTTTTCACTTTTAATCAAATAATAAAAATCCTACAAGGTCGAAACTTTTTGTATTTGTTGTTACTTAACTAGTTAATAACATAACTAAACAATAATTACTAAAAAAATTGTTATTTTTATTCAACTGCAAATACGGAAAAATAAATAAAATCAGGCAACTTTTTGCATTGTTGTGACTATTGCGCGGCGCGTGAACACGTAGTTATAAATAGATTGGCGACTCAGGTGGATCGTTGGCTAAAAATTGGATTCACACTGAAACAAAATATAGATGAAAGCGACTCAGAAAATGGAGAATTAACCTTGAAATCCATCAAGAAACGTAAAATTAAAAATATCGTGATGAGTATTTATCATTTGAATTATCTTATATATGCAATAAAGAAGTGGAAGGACTTGTTTACGGCGCCAAAGCATATCAAACGAAAGTATGAACCCCGCCAAACGCCGACATCATTTGCAAACAATCAACTTGTGGTAAAAACGCATTCACAACTGTTTGTATGAGTCTTTTCCAACACTCAACTATTTTATAGAAACTTCCAATAAAGAGCTCCCTAATGAAACACGGCATATTTTATGGCTCTAAAAAACAGCTTTAGGAATTATTTTTCCAGTCCTGATTCTGACAATAACTGGATTAGAGATCCATTCAACATGGAAGTTACTAATGCCAAACATTTATCTATACTTGAACAAGATATTCTCGTGGAATTACCATGCGATATGTCTTTGAAATTACAATTCAACAAAACTAAACTCACAAACCTGTGGTTACTTCTCAGATCTGATTACCCTGCACTTGAGAATAAAGCACTCCAACATTTGATTCCGTTCTGCACAACATATTTATGTGAACAGACTTTTTCGGTACTGTTATGCATGAAATCAAACTATAGAAAAAAACTCAATGTAGAAGTAGACCTTAGAATAAAACTTTTCAACATAGAGCCCGACATTGTGGTTCTGGTTTCAAGAAAACAACTGTACCCATCTCATTAAGTACAAATTATTTACAGAAAACATGTAATAAGATCTATTTAGACCAATATTTGACCAAAAAATGTTTGTATGAGTTTAATGTATTATGATTTGTAACTTTTTAAATTCTTTTTGCTACTATTTTTATTAATTTTATGTTTTTTTATTTTATATCCTAATAAAAATGTCCATCTCTATAAATGCTCAAGACCATTTATTAAAATAACCAGCGATACATTTTACCAATATTTATTATAACGTAGTGCCTTTGAGATTATTGAGCCATAAATTAAGGCTCAAGAACGACGCAAAATACCTAGGGTTGGGAGGGGGTCCTCAAAAAAATGTTGTTCAAAAGGGGGTCCTCGGACTACATAAGTTTAAGAACCCCTGCTCCAAGACCTTTTGAAAATGACTCTTGGTTGTCGGAAAATTTAAACAAGTTTGGTTTCATTGCTGCAGACGATCGACAGTAATCAGAGGTCATCTAAAATGGGGCGTTTTTAAAACGTTCTAAGATGTAGAAAATTTTTGGTTTAAAATGTGTTTATATTTAGAGAACCTCTAGACTTGGAATAACTTCTAATAAACGGCACCAATGCGGCGTAAAATTGGCATTAAAAAGAATATTTGATTTTGTGACTTAATAAATAAAATTGTGATATATATGAAAAGAAATCGATAGAACAACCTTCGTAGAACTAATAGGTGGGGGGAGGGTGTTCGGCGCCATTTCGTATGATTTATGTAATGTTTTGTTTTATTATAAAATATTTTTCTTTGATTTATGCATTACGTAATGATTTTTTAAACCAAATATGCCTTTCTATAAAGATTATGATAACAACTTCAAAATATATAAACATCAAAAATTCTCTTTAGATTTAAAATTCAAAATTTAAAAAAAAGTTTAGTTTTAAATATATTTTCGCAATTTACACATTTGCTTTTAATTTTCCTGCATAGGGTAAGTTCCAATTTAATTTGTCGTCGAGATTTATACAATTTTTTTTTACATAAAATTTTAATTCCTTTGAAAGTCAAAGAAACCGTTTTATTTTAAAGTAATATTTGCAAGATTTTTTAAAATTTTTTTTTATTTTTACCGTAAAAAATCCTTAAAGCTTTGAATATCATACAGTTAATTTGTGAGGAAATTTTTTAGTCGATACATAAAAGATATCCGGGATATTTCTTAAGAGCTTCAAGCAAGTGATGCATTAAGCCTCATAGGACATATAAAATATACTGAGGTCCATCGTAATTTTTTTTTAATTTACGCCCTATTTGCAATAATTAATTTCAATACATGTGTGTTTGAGTTCAGTGGTGCACAAACTGTGAGTCGCGACCCACAGAGGGGGCTTGAAAAAATTGGGAGGGTTCAGAGATAGCCTTATGTCAATTTATATCATACTGAATTATTTAATTAAAAAACACGCTTAAAAATTTCTATAATTATATATCTTTAATATTTTTATTTCTATTTTTTATATGTTAAAAATATATGATATTGTTAAATAAGGAGTCATATAGTCTTAAAGACTATAATGCTTCCATTCGCTTTTACCTATATGTGCGAGACTGAGTCTTCAAAATGAGTCGCTAATAAAAACCAAACAACGATGATATGATAAATGAATGTTATAATTTTCAGTGTTTTATTAAGAAGCTCATAATTTTCAAATTATTTTCTTTTTTAATTTTTTTTAATATTTACCTAAATGTGACAGACATATCGGCAATTAGCAGAGTGTGGCTTGAAGTACATAACGATAGAAACAGATATAAAATAAAACTTCTTCATTAGAAGTCTATACTAATAAAGAGACAAGTGGATGTCGAGAGATCACGTGATAGTAACTCATCCGGGCGGGCACCGATCCTCGAAAAAAAATGGCCGACAAATATACAGGAAACGGTGTAATTTTTTTTTCATGAAAGTACATAAATGTTACATATTTGGAAAGAGCTTCGAAAACTGATAATTTTTTCTGCGTACACTTATTCTGTTAATTCAATAGTTTTAGAGATATTTTCATTCTAAAATCACTCACTGCTGAGAAACCAAATCATCAGGTGCAGTGGTGCTGCCATCTGTCGGCAGCGACGGGAATGAAAATTGAAAGGAATTTATTCACTTGAATTTAATACATTTGTGGGCTTTTTTTTTCTTTTGTGGGGCCCGAAGTACATAAATATGTTACACGGATGGCTTGAGCGTAGCTAGGCGAAGCCCGGCTAGTTATAAATAAACTAAAATAACAATTTACACTCAAACATAATAAAACAAAACTGTATCAGGCACGAAGTCCACGAGACATCTCACTTAAAGCAGTCTATACATCAGCCGGCAAAACAGAAAAAGAGAGGAAGAACAAAAGATCTCGTTACACAGTCGATATATACAGGGTGTCCAGAGAAGAAGTACCTGATTTCAAATTGAAAAATCTCGAGAACAATGATCTCTAGAAGAATGCAACAAACGGTATTTTTATCGTGAAACCTGTAAGAATTTTATACACTAATTTTCGAAATAGTTACAAAAGCTGCTAACAGAAGGCGCTGTTAGCAGCTTTTAGCAATAGAGCCGAATGCTCCATATTCCCCAGACCTGAGTCCTTGTGACTATTTTTTGTGAGGCACATTAAAAGATAATGTCTACAGGACCCATCACGCTGGGCGAGCTTCAATCGGTGATCTATATGGCAGCTGAATCAATTTCTGTTGAGAAACTACAGGGTATGATGACAAATTTTATTACGCCACCTCCATAGAGCGAATGGTGGATATTTTGAAAACATTTGAAAATTTTTGGATAATTTGAAAATACTTTAACTGTTTGAAACTGAAAAATGAAAGCATCATTAGTTTTGGATGAGGGCCGGCCGGAAAGCAGTACCTGTTCTCGGAGCGTACAGCACTGGCGTCAGCTAACCTCAGTCGACTATCTGCATTTTGTCCGCGAGGTTATGCTCCGACACTAATGCTTTTCTCTTTTCTGTGGGTGTTTAAAATGATTTTTAAAAAAATCGAGAAAGCTGACAATTCTGAGGTGAGATTGGTTAATCGATTCCCCGACGCAAGAAATGAGCGACCATGTGAGATTTATCGTCCATTCAAAGAGGTTTAGGGAGATAATGCAATGGATGAATTATCTGTCCGGCGATGGTGTCGAAATTTTAATTAGGAAAGAGAGAACGTCCATGATGAGCGAACAGAATTCCCGTTTGTACGGCGTTGTGCTTTCTCCACAAATGTCCGACCACACACTGCTGGAAAATCACAAATTATGAGCAAGTTTAAATGAGGAGTTTTCAACCACTCACCCTACAGCCCAGATTCTGGCAAGTTCTGATTTTCATTTTTTTTTATTGAAAGACTTTTTAGGAGGAACAAGTTTTCAAAGTGATGACCTGAAGGAAGGAATTCCTATTTTTCTCAGTGATCTGGGGACTGAATATAATACAGAAACTCATTACACGCTATGACATCCATCTCACTGCTATTTTTGGTACAAATAGAGTGCCTGGTCCATACGGATTTATCTCCAGTATCAAGATGAGACATTATCACTGGTAGCTATCATCAGTGAGACACGTAATGCAATCGTGTTACATAAAATCAGTGCTTAAAATTATAATACTAGAATTTCATGAAAAAAAACTTAAAATTAAGTGGAAAAGTAAGAAAAACAAAAGACGCAATGAAGACGCAAAACACTGCTAGAGTGGAGAGAGAAAAACCCAAACCGACCTGAATACACAGGATGGGAGGGGAGAGCAGAAAAATCAACAAAGTAGAAACATCCTGGCCTGATTTCGAATCCGAGTCGGGACAGAAAAATTCACAAATGAATTTAAAGACTTCCAACATTCTAATACGCATGTCTCCCGGAGCAAGAAGTGCTTCGGCAATATTTTTAAGAAGGTTTATTATTTCCGCGATGGAAAATATCTGAGTGATTTCCATAATATAATTCACTATTTCTGGGAAGTCAGAGAGACCGCTGTTATTATTGTTGCAAGGAATGTTATGATAATTAATATTAGCAGGCTGAGATCTGTGCTTAGAAATTTGTTTTTCGAGTGTGATTTTTTTTCTAGGGGCAGTCCTAACATTTTGATTTAAATCAGGGTCAATATGGGCTTCCGAGATAGCATTACAGTTAGTCGAAGCATTATCCACTGGGCAGGCCAGGTTGTTAGAGTCATTAGCCGAGTTAGTACTCTTATTCCATGCCAATTTGGCATGGAATAGGAGCAGGAATAAAGTTAGAGACAGGTTTAATATTGGTATTAGTAGATTTTTTAACGTTAGTTTTGTTGGCTATATTCTTAGGGGGCCTTTCACAACCAGTGAAATTAGCTGTGTGGTTTCCCCCACAGTTAGCACAGAGAAAATTAGTGACATCCATCTACCAATTGCGGGGACTTCAAGTTATCCAAAATTATGTGCTCAAAAGTTATTCAACTGAAGCTCCTATTTTTATCAGAAATTACGTGATTCATTGCGATCTACGCGTTAAACCAATTCTTCCATCAATTAAAAGACTGTCTTTTAAATTTTACAATAGTTTCTCTGGTATAACTAATCCTATTCTTTACAATATTCCTCCCTACGATCCAGGGATCCCCAGTTCGGCGAAAACGCCAAAAGATTATTACGTTATCCGGATATGTCCCTCCCACCATTTAAGAAGCGAGGGAGTCTGTGAATGCCTATGATTAGCTGACCTAGCCTACTTTTTGTTTCTTCAGATTCTTAATCTAAATTTTAAATTACTTTTCACGTCATATTGCAAAAACCCGTGAAATTGGGCACGCGTTGGTCGACCTTTCTCCTTACGAAGTTAGACTTCACATCTTTCAAGTTCAAATCCTATAATTCCTTCTTCTGTCTTAACATAAGAAGGATTGGTTCCCTACCCTACCTATAAATGGGGCCAGTCAGTGGTCCAATACCCAATTTCATGATTGGAATTGGTCATTCCGCTTCATTTTAACGAAAGTCATCATCAAGGTATCTATCTGCTCTTTATCACGCAGTTATCGGTTTTCTCCGCAAATCAAAAACCTAGGATCGATCACGGATCCAGGCGGCAGCCGTGCGATTTTTCTAAATTCATGTTTGGCGACTGATTTATTTCGGAAAATTACTATAAGTTTATTAATTCGTTCGGAGGCGAAAGCAGTGCAATACTTCGTATTTCAAGGAACTCCGCAAAACCTACTACAATGACCATTGATTTGAAGAGCAAACACATCAGGACATTTTAGACTAATGGTCACAAATAACCTGAATGTTCTTCTAGGCTAGACAAATTAGACTTCGCTGATTTGACGTTATGGATCACGTATCCTATTAAACTGTCATGTTCGGATTTCTACCACTGTTAAATAGACATGAAAAACTAGGGGGTTGGGCATTTGAAACTATCAATTAACTTTCAAAATACATTCTTTTGAAACATATACATGTCGATTGTCTTTAACGTTTGGTTCTGTTGTTGTTGACTATTGTTTATCACACTCATTGTTTCAAAAGATAGTACTTCTAGTTTGGATTTTAACTCCACCTGTAAACAATATGACGGCTATTTTTTATATAATGCGCTTAGAAAACCTTGGTTCATCAGTGCCAACAGTACGAAGTAGGAAGATTGACTGTTTTGGCGCAAAATTTCATGCTTAAACGTTCTGACCATACTCGCATGTAGTTATAGGGAGGGAAAGGAGAAAGATTATTACAACACTCACAAAGAAATGGAAAGATAAGAGATGGGTGGAGGGAGAAAAATTTGATAGTTGCGAAAAATTTAGGTACAGGAAATTCTTTTCGAGACTAAAAATAAGACACAAAGATATTGGGGAACTTTAAGTTACCTTAATTGATGGATTAAATACTTGCCTTATTGAGCAACCTTTAAATTACTAAAAATCAAATTAAGGAATCTAAAATTCCAATTACAAATTTCTAGAGAAATTGCCCCAAACTACATGCATGTAAAATATATATTAATTAGACTGTAAACATAAGTTAATAACAAGAAACACGGCAGCGTATTTTGATTGCTGAACCATGAAATGTTATATTAACTGATTGCGAACAAATTATCAAATTTAAAAAATTTCAAAGTATAAATTTCGCTGTCTTTGTGAAAATATTATGAAATCCCTATCTGAAACAGAATAATTCGTTGCGCAGGCTTCAGTAAAGAATCTACACTTCGTAACTGTTTAAAAGTTATCAGGATTGAAAATAAAGCACTAACAAAGTAAATTAAACTCAATGATAAGATAGATTTACGCGTATCCGCGATAGTTTCTAAGTGAACGTACATGTTTAAGGGTTCATAATGATTATTTTAAGCTAAAGAAAAAAGTTTTAATTACTAACTAAGTGGGAATTTTGGCATTCGTGCTTATTTATATTTCTATATGTATACATATTTACACATTTCGATGTCCTGTAATTTTTTGCGTTCAGGTCATGGTATTAAATAGAAAAAATTGTATTTGAAACATTATTTCAATTCAATGTTTATATTGAAACAGTCACACTTTCTGTTTAATATCTCATCAGGAATATAAATATATATATATATATATGTTGGAGGTGGTGTGTTCATGCGTACATTAAATAATCATACTCATGAATATAACACTTTCGTAATTCTTCAGTAATGTTTAGTTGCCAATCTTTTTCAATGAATTCTATACCCAGCTCTTTTTATAAGTTTATCAACACTACGCTATGTTATATTTTTTATAGATATAAGAGTTTGAAATAATTTTCCACAAATACATTTTAATAACACTGCTGTAATGATGGAGATCCTTTCACGAGAGTCATTTTGAGAGTTTACATGCTATAAAAACAACATCCAGCCTTTCTACGATCAACAATGCCTAAAGAGAACTTATTCTCGTTCAATCAATTTTTCTCGGCTTTTTCCGTGAAGTATTCTATTGTTGTCAACAATAATTTATTACTTCCGTTCCTTTAAAAACGCCAACGAATGGCATCCATAAGAAGAAGATGCCAAAAGAATTAATAACTGCCGTAAAAACTTCAAGCTGTTGATTTGAATGCAGTTATGTTTGTAACTAAATAAATGAATATATATTCTGTGAGCGAAATATTCTCCGAGCAGCTGTTGTTAGCACGTCTTTTTATAAATTGCAGCTGCGAAATTTATTTCTAAAGCAGATAGATTTTTTTTGTAAGAAAAAATGTTATTTCACTTGAAGAGCAATATTCTGAAATGTATACGACAGCCTTTAATATTAATACATTTTCTAAATCTAAATTGATGTACTAACACAAGGAACAAAATAAAACATTCAATTTTTTGCTTAATTATAGAATATGTTCACTTAGAACTTGAATATTGTAATCGATTTCATCCGATTGCATAAATTTGAAATTTTTTTGCAATAAATACGAGGGGTACCCAAAAGTAACCAAAATTTCTTTTTTACAATTTGTTTCTTCATGTTTTTTACAAAAAATATTTTATTCCCTTCAAAGTACTCTCGATTAGAGATAATACAATTTTGCAGTCTTTTCTTCCATTGTTCAGAACATTTTAAAAATCCGTCCGTTGCATCACCGGACAGCGCCTCCGTCATTTTTGTTTTCACCTCATTCACATTCGTAAAACGCATTCTTTTCATGTCCCTCTTCATCCGTTGGATTAAAGTCACAAGGATCCATAGGCGTAGAGTGATTCTAACTTTTTTTTTTTTTTTTTTTTTGGGGGGGGGCAAGAATTAATTCAGTTGGGCCCTCTTCAGCGCATTTACTGCCGGACGGTCCTTAAAATATGGAATATGATTTTTTTTCAATTGAATAACAATAAAATTGTTGTTTGAATAATATTCAAAAGTTATACAATGAGAAAAATAAATATGATATAAACAAAATGAGAAAAAAAATATATCATCGAATTTTCATATGGATCATATCATTGCTAAAAACTGTGTTAACCCCTTCAGGGGCACTATATCAAAAAAATTTTTGGGGAGGACAAAACTTTATATTTGAAGAAATATTACTATTAGGAACATATTCTGTAAAAATAAAAAACATTGTAGCTTTAGTTTAGGCAGGAAGGGGTGGTCCATTTTTGAACCACCGCACACCTAGAGCACTCTATATTAGAACGTGTGTTCTGACTGACTAGACCAGTCAGAATAGGCGTTCTGACAAATCAGTTACAATAAGACTAATCAGTTTTATATATATATATATATATATATATATATATATATATATATATATATATATATATATATATATATATATATATATTCATTCATTTATTTATTTATATTTATACACAGTATTTATCAAAATAATTATCTGTCCAAAAAATAAAAATTAGGCAGGAAGGGTGGTCCATTTTTGAACCACTGTGCACCTAGAGCAGAGCTCCGCAACCTTTTATCTTCCACGGCACAACAGCGTTTTTTTTTCGATAATTCCGCGGCACACCACAAGAAAAAGCTTGCAAATATATAAATTACAATAAATACATATGTTTTTATTAGATAAAAAAACACAACAAAATAGCTCTATGTATCAAGATAATTATAATCATTTAAGTTTTATATAAATCATTTTGAACTGTACACCAACACAAGAACAAAAATATAAAATTATAGTTTACAAGTAAAAAAAATTTCTCTTTAAATTTTTATATTAAAATTTGTGTTTTGGCCTTTACTTAAGCCTAATAAATCAAAGTTAATTTAAACATAACTAATTTATTAATGAGATATTTGAGATTGTTTTGATAAATGTGCGTTTTATATTTGCATGTTTTATATTTGGCTCTATAATAGAAAGAGCTACAGTTCATGGTCAAGGCCCTTTAAATATGATTGTTTGTCATTTTCAATTAGAACCAGTGTCGAAAAACTTTGTTCTCACAAGTATGTCGTAGAAAATGGGAGCAAAATTGCAATGGCCTTATCAGAAATTTGTGGATATTCTTTCTTAACTGAAATCCAGAAATATGATGCACGAGCATACATACAATATATGGCTAACAACATGTTTTTGTTTTGTGTATAATTTCGACCCAGAAAAATTACATATTAACAAAAAGTTAGAGGAATATTTTACTTAGAAAAATTTCTATTTAATGCGGTGGTAAATTTTTTTATTATCATAATCGATAAAATCACCGCGGCACACTAGTGTGGCACGGCACAGCGGTTGCGGAGCACTGGCCTAGAGCACTCTATATTAGAACGTGTGTTCTGACTGGGAAAAAGGAGTCATACCGTTTCTTGTTAAAAATTGGCGCACTGTGAGGTGTGTGTGAGACGGAGCATTATCAATATGGCAAATCCAGTTGCCACAAATCGGGTCTTTTCTGCCGCACACTGCTTTGAAATCTTCTCAGCATCTCCAAGTATATTTCGCGTATTTTTTCAACATTTTCATCCGTTTGGAAAGTTGAAGGACGCCCAGAGCGTGGTTGGTTGTCAATCGACATTTCACCTTTTTTGAAACGGTAAAACCACTCGTGCGCTCCAGTTCTACCCATTGCAGCATCCGAGCAATCTGTTGTCAACGTCCTAACAGTTTCTACGGCTTTTCTTGGGCAAGAAGCAAAAGTTCACGTTTCGTTCACATAAGTCTGCCATGACCGAAAAGGAGGAATAGAAAAAACAGATTCCACGAAAGAATTCACAGATGCTAAACAATAACTTCCGAAGTCACTTGCCACACTGGCTTAGGAAGCATGATCTACGACACACACACTCCCCTTGGGGTTTCACTGCGAGCAGACGTGTTTGTAAACCTCAGCGCTATGGTGAATGTTTCTCCCTGTCCAGAGGAGAATATGGAGCTCTCTGCTGACGATCCACCACCCAAACCGCCTCCTTTAGCCACAACACCAATACCAAATACCCAGTATCTCACAGAAGAAGATCGAATCATCTTATAAGACCTGATCGAGGATAATATCCCAGCACGGTACCACTGCAGTCTGGAAAAAGTTCATCAACTGGCCTACGAAATGTTCCTTATCGGTAAGCATGGGAACCATCTGAATGATCTCTATGCTCAATTTAATAACACTAATTTTTCTTCTGTTCCTACTAACAGGAAAAAGAAAACTAGGAAAGATACTAACTCAGAATTCCCTGCTCTTCCCACTAGTGAAGCCAAGTCAGCGGATAAGGCCAACGACTTTCGTTTTCCGGCAGCCCGATTAACGGCGAAGCAACCAATCAACATTGGATGTATCCCTACGACAACTAGAACTCAAAACAAGTACAGTGCTCTCCCGGAGCAAACTTTAAAACGATATTAACAGTAATAATCCTCGGATTAATAACACCACCAGAAAAATTAAGCACCTAACAATAGTTAAAACTGACAACTACAGGGAAATTCTGCCCATATTAGCAGGCAAGGATGACGCTAGAAAATTCCATGCCAGGATCGGAGCTCAGTTCATAAGAATAGACCCTGTTACTGCAGATGACCACCGTGAAATCACGGAATTCATGAAAACTAATAACATAAAAGGTTTCTTACTCCCTCTGAGAGTTACTCGTCCCATAAAAGTCGTTATTCGTGGACTTCCCAAAGATTATTGCCCTGTGGAAATTTAAAGAAAAATTAATTGAGAAATGATTCCCAGTCATGAAAGTTGCGCAAATGCAAAGGAAAGATGTAACTAAACTGCCCCTTTTCCAAGTACAATTAACCCCTACTGATGAAGTAAAAACCATCTACGAGCTTAACTCTCTATTTTATATTCGAGTAACCATTGAACCATACAAATCACCTTTTAAATCCAGCCAATGCTTCCAATTCCAGCACTTTCATCACCACAGTATAAAATTGCTATATGAATCCTCGCTGCGTTAAGTGCGCAGGAGACCAACACACAAAATATTACCCAGACGGGAAAAAAGCTCTAGTTATTAAATGTTGCAATTGCCAGGGAGACCACCCTGCTAACTATCGTGGATGCCCTAAATTCCCACTTAACATAATAGCAAAAAAGAAGGTTGAAAAAGAAGATAAGGATCAGGAAGCCAAGGCAACTAAACTAGTCACTGCTAGCATTTCATATGCCCAAATGACAAATCCTAACCCCAATGTCAATAGTGAAAGTAACCCCCAACCTGAACAGGATTCGACCCCGGCCAAGAGCCAAATCCCCGAAAATACAATAAATCCCTCTGGCAATACCTTCACACTATTAAAACAATTCCAATAAATAAATCCAGGCCAACAAAAAAAGGCCAGCAGGAAACTCTCAGGTTGGCTGACTGTGAGCCATTGCTGATAAGAACAGAAATGTTGGAATATTATACTCTGAGAATTTGGAATGAGTTGCCGAAAATAGGATACTCCAGGGGCTAAAGAATTATGGAACACCAACGAAGAACAAATAATGGGAGTGGCACAATAACCAGGCTAAACAGGAGAGAACAAAAATACGAGACCGTTCATCTCAAATGTTCTGCTCAATGATTAATTAGAGCGTCATTCTAGCTAAATCCAGACATATATATTTCAGGTTCAGTTATTTTGAAAAAACGATCGATCCGATAAATTAACATAAAGCTGCGATATTCTGAACGAATATTGTGGGAAAACAATGCATCGAGGAACGATCCATGCGGTCTGTTTCTGCTTGTTTTCTATGGAATTTATATATCCACTGTATATATACCGGGTGGCCATAATTAAACTGACAGTGCTCACAGTGTTCTGTAGCGCGATGTATTTGCGAGAATGACGCCACATTTTGTAGGAAGATTAAACAAGATGGGGGACAAAGGATTCCGCGAAAAAATAAATTAGTTCCAAAAGTCACCGCTAGGGGAATATTTGGCGCTGTGTAATAGAAAATAGAGTGTTAACAAATGCAAATCAATACGGAAATTAACTTTTATTTTGCATTCAAATGAGGTTCAATGTGGCTGCCGTTGTTGTGGACCACATATTGCATTCTGTGCACAGTATGCACAACAGCAGAAAGTAACATGTCTGCAGGAATCTCCCGTACAGTCCGTGATATGTTATCCTTCAACGTAGCCAGGTCCTGGGCCACTCCTTGATAGACCTTGGACTTAAGGTAACCCCATAGCCAGAAGTCGCATGGGGTAAGATCAGGCGACCGAGGTGGCCATGCAGTTGGAAAGTAGCGGCTAATGACTCTTTCTGTTGTGAATTTCTTTCGTAGTAGCTGTTGCACCCGTACAGCAACGTGTGGAGGGGCTCCATCTTGCATGAAAATGATTTCCCCCAGGCATTGTCTTTGCTGAAGTGCCGGAATGACAAAGCAGTTCAACATGTGGCGATATTTCTCTCCGGTAACAGACAGGTTTCCGGTCCTGTCGGGGTAATGTTCTCATAGAAGAATGGACCTACGATAAATTCCGCTGTGAACCCACACCAAACAGTTACCTTTGGTGAATGTAAGGGAATTTCTGTGACTGCATGTGGTGATTTGTCATCCCAAGGTAAAAGTGGGCCTCGTCTACCCATAAGATTTTCCACGGCCAAGCATCATCCACCTCCATTCTGGCAAGAAAGGTGAGAGCAAAAGCCAATCGCTTATCATGGTCGGGGTACAGTAACTCCTGTACACGGCTAATCTTGTACGGATAGAAGTTGATAATCTTTCGTAAGATTTTCCATACCGTACTGTAAGGCATATCCATATTTCGAGCTAATCCACGAGCGCTAGAGGTGGCAGAAATATTGTCTGGTCCTCTGTCGACAATCGCCGTGGCAACTGCTTCGATTGTATCCTGTGGTACAGGTTTTGTCCTCTGCCTGACTGAACCTTCAGAGAACCTGTTTTCTCAAACGTCGCAACCATTGCTTTTAGCCCATTAACTGACACAGGACCGTTACCTTTACGCATTTTTTGTGCGTTCTAAAAGCACGAAGAGCGGCTGACGCGTTGCACTGGTTGAGGTAAAAGAATTTGACCAGTAACGCACGCTCGACTAAAGAAGGAGACATTGCACATAAACTTTCAATCCGATTGATTCGAAACGTAACACATTGCCTTTTAAAATCCAAGCAGCTGGCACTGTGCCAATGGATGTAACGTGAAATTTGAATAAAGAACTTCTTCTTCTGCTCAGCGTACGTGATATTGCAGATCACGAGACTTTATCGGTGTTTATGTAGATTTTACGCTTTTTTAAAAGTGTTGCCATATTGCACTTGAACTAAATAAGAAAATGTGCATAATAAAAGGAAATTTTATTCCGTATTAATTTGCATTTGTTAACACTATTTTATATTACACAGCGCAAAATATTCCCCTAGCGGTGACTTTTGGAACTAATTTATTTTTTCGCGGAATACTTTGTTCCCCGTCTTGTTTAATCTTCCTACAAAATGTGGCGTCATTCTCGCAAATAGATCGCGCTACAGAACACTGTGAGCACTGTCAGTTTAATTATGGCCACCCGGTATATATATATATATATATATATATATATATATATATATATATATATATATATAGTATATAAAATTTATATTTTAAATATTTTATTCATTATTGGTTTGCTTTAGTTGAGAACACTACGGTAATATTTTGTTACACGAGAAATAATTAGACCGGGACCTACGGCTTAAAGCCGATTGTGAACGGCTACAAACATTCCTGTCAATAGTGGGACTCGAACCCCCAGATTCTGGTGCCGAAAGCCAGAGTCCCCCGGCATATATTATTTATTATAGATATTTTTTATCTTTATTAAGTATGACATTTAAAATATCTTTATATACCTAACGAAATACGAAATATTCTTTTCTAAAAATCCTCATAAATTTGAGGTGCGTGTTATGGTCCGAAAATTGCGATAAATGACTGCCAGTATTAGTAGATATGACCAGATGGATGAATAGGCATTACAATCCCCTCACTTTTTTGAAATAGTTCAGGATTGTGTTAGCCCAAGTTTTGTTTTAAACTTGCAAATGCATTCCTTTACTATGGAAGACCTAAACTGATACAGTTATGGTCAAGGGATATTGTACTAGGTTTTTTAACGTAGGATTATGTTCCACCATAACGATCCTCCAGAAAGCAAAAATTTCAGACGCTAAAACCGTCCGTCATCGAGTTATAATTTTGGCAGCGCGTCAAACCCAGTCTGTATCGCTTTGTCAAGCAGTAAACACTTAAACATTAAAGTACCAAAATGCGTCAAATTTTGACTTACACACACACACACATTTATATATATATATATATATACATACATACATACAGGGTGTTTCATATAGAATGGGATAAAAAGAAGGCATAACTGTGAACGTTGCAATTACTTTATTTTGATAAATCAAATTTACAGTGAATATATAGTTATCCAAGTTTCTATTAGATGTTCTATGTGTGCCCCTATGATTACACGGCAAATATGTATGCGGTATTCCAGTTCCTGTCACACTCGTGATAGAATATCCTTTGTTAATGATTCGAGTACTTCAGTTATCCGCTGCTTCATTTGCTGTTAGTAAAGAGGGAAATGTTGGCACAAACACTTTGTCTTTAACAAAACCCCATAAGAAAAAAATCACAAGGCGTTAAATCACAATGCGTTAATTTTGTGGGACTTCGTAAAAACGTTACGATTTTTTAAAACCACTTTGATTTTGGGTTTCTGGTCGTTCTGGACTAGTTTTATTACACAAGAAGCCTGTGTTCTGAAACTGATTCACCCACAGTTCAATGTTGTGACGGTGCCTTGGTTCTTTACTAAATGACATGCGAAAATGTCTTTGAACGACGATACAGGATGGTTTAGCGTAATCCAAAGCACAGTACGCTTTCTCCTGCATGGATGGCGCCATTTTGATTAACAGTGCCTCTAGCGTCAAATTCGTAACCGGAAGAATTTTTGCTGTTTTCCTATAAAACTTGTATAATTGTAGTTTTAGAATTAATTTGTTTCGGCTAAATACATTAATTACGGAATTTGTACTATGCTATTATTTTTGTCCCATTCAATATGAAACACCCTATATATATATATATATATATATATATATATATATATATATATATATATATATATATATATATATATACGAGGGCAGATCAGAAAGTAAGTTGCACTTCCAAGTTATGGCCATTTATAAAATAACCTATACAAAAGCAACTCGGCTATGACAGCATACAATGTAAGTTCACTTTTCCACATAGTTCCCAAGAGACTGTAAACATTTATTCGAACGGACAACCAACTTTTCGATTCCGGATGCATAGAAATCTCCTCCAGCGCTATGTAACCACACAGACACAGTTGCTTTCACCTCCTCATCATTTCGGAATCGTTGTCCACCGAGATCCTTTTTGAGATTATCGAAAACATAGAAATAACATGGCGCTAAGTCGGGACTGTATGGAGATTGTTGCCATACCTCCCACTTCAATCGCTGCAGCAGTTCGCACGTTTGGCGGGCCTTGTGAGGTGTTGCGTTATCGTGCAACAAAATCACACCGTCGCTCAATTTTCCCCGGCGCTTCTCTTTAATTGTTTTAAGCAACCGGTTCAGCGTTTGACAATACGAAGCCGAGTTGATTGTCGTTCCTTTCGGCTTAAATTCCATTCGCCGCACAAGGCCCACCAAACGTGCGAACTGCTGCAGCGATTGAAGTGGGAGGTATGGAAACAACCTCCATACAGTCCCGACTTTGCGCCATGTGATTTCCATGTTTTCGGGAAGCTCAAAAAGGATCTCGGTGGACAACGATTCCGAAATGATGAGGAGGTGAAAGCAGCTGTCTCAGTGTGGTTACATAGCGCTGGAGGAGATTTCTATGCACCCAGAATCGAAAAGTTGGTTGTCCGTTCGGAGAAATGTGTAGAGTCTCTTGGGAACTATGTGGAAAAGTGAACTTCCATTGTATGCTGTCATAGCCGTGTTGGCTTTTGTGTAGGTTATTTAATAAATGGCCACAACTTGGAAGTTACTTTTTGATCCTCTCTCTCTCTCTCTCTCTCTCTCTCTCTCTATATATATATATATATATATATATATATATATATATATATATATATATATATATATATATATATAGTAACTCGTTGATCGAGGTAGCAATCGACTCAACAAAAAATCACAGCCAAATAAATTAAAATCGACGAATTTATTTCAATTCGGAGGAGAAATTTTGGAGATTGATGATCCGTTACACAGTTAATGAAAGTCCTCTAAAATGACGACTGAGTCCGTTAGGAGGAGTTACCACCTGGAGTTTCGCCAATTCAATATCATCGAATAGTTCGTTGAAATTAGAGCAAGTCCCTCGATTTTCACTCCCTGCAGGGCGGATGACTGCGAGGCACTTTATAGGATCAGGATGATCCGGATTTGATGATCTAATCGAAATGTAACCAAGCTTCCTAGCTGAAGCTAAAAGTTCTCTTCGTGAGAAATAAGCCGCCGATTACGCAAGTCCGCGTATAGCCTTTTTCTTTCGACCCTAGATGGTCGGAGGAGTCTACCACAGCTTAGCAGGTCGCTAACTGACTTTTTCTCGCCCCGTATAATTTTGGACTCTCTCGCTCTGTCCCGAGAACTCGTCTCCTATTGGATCTGCTAATCGTGATGTCTTTTTAGACTTTTCGATTTGCTGGCAGGCAAGGCTGAAATTCTACTGATTTCCCGGTGGTCCCGCGTCATTAATCTGAGCACCGTGGCGAATTTCTGTTCCGCCAAGATGTCACGTTTTTCCAACCGCTTTGTGTTCCTTTTGTTCCAGCTCGCTGTCACCTGCTATACGTTAAAGGAGGGCGTGTCGGTCAGTTGCGACAAATTCCAGCCATATGCTGCGTATATTTTAATTGTGCGAATTATTTTAATTCGTCACAATCTATATATATACAAAAGAGTTTAGAAACGATAAGTAATTCTACGTTAATAACCCGCGGTATATTCGTTAGAAGAGGTTACCTGATTTTTGTTTTTATGAAAATCATGAAACCATACATAAATCAATCGATATCAAGAAATGAGTTATACAGATAATGAAATGAACATCTTTTATTATTCTTTAACTGTTCCATAACTTGTATTGAACAGGAAGAAAAAATTGAAACTGTTATCTGTCCAGTGTAATTTCCTGGACAGTGCTCGATAGAGTATGTTTTGTTAAATGAGGTACATAAAACTTTTGGCCACATTATACATCCTGAAACGAATTTGAGACACCTAAGTAACCATTTGCAACTACTGTCAGACATGTTATTGAACTAAAGGAGCATACCATTGGGAATTTCCACGGATACACAGGTGGACATATAACTTTCCGTTTAATCTCGAGTATGGCCCTGTAAAACTGCTTGACACCTTATTTAGCATTATCATACTTTTTTAACATATAAATACATAAAAAATATATTAAATATGTGTAATTGATGAAAATTCAAAGCCTATTTTTTTATGAAATAATTCAATATGATATAAATTTACTTAACACTGATTAACCCCTCCTCTTTTTCTTCAGAACCTACACTTTGCATACCACTGATAAAGAACGGACATTTTCTCAAGGTGGAACGGCGATAAAGACGAATGTTGCTTGTTTACTTGCAATGAATAATAATTTTCTTATATTCTGCTTTACTGGAAAGCAGTTCATGATTAAGTAACCATTATACAGTAGACATATTGTTAACACGATTCCTAAATTCTTATATGATAAAGTCTCAAATTTATTACCGGTATGTGATTATAATAATAAAATGCAACGTAAATGTGGAGGGACATGATGACACTCGGTACTTAATTTTCTAGACGAATCCGAAAATATAATTCCAAGCTATTAAGTTTATTGATTTAGTGTAAAATTGTTTATATTTTGTGTCCCATAACGACAGGGGTAAATAAAATATATCTGTATTCCAACACGTGCAGAAAAAAATGTGAAAATGTTTTTTCGTCCTTTATTAGGTAGTTTTTATTTTAAATGTTACTTCAGTTTCTATTAGGAACAAAAACTAATGAGCATACCAATACTGTCGACTCAAATATTTTATAAAAATATGCTTTTCTGTCAGTGTCCGAAGAGTAATTAAAGAACTTGTTATATAATATTCAAATACGTAAAGTTTTGAAGTGAGGTAGTATAAAATCTACCTTTCACCTTATTTTCTCGATATAACCATAAAATAATTTTAAAATATAAGTAATGGCGTTATGCTTGAAGACAGACGTTTCCGTAGAGAATTCAATAAATGTCAGTTTAAATTTCGTTTCAAGTCTCCAAAAGAGCCTTTTGCACTTTTAATATTCAACAATGCGTGTGCAGCTATTTAGTTTTCACACATTAAGATTTGCTGCAATTTCTGTGTCAATCATACTCAATCTTTTATTCTTAAAATAATCAGGAAAGAGACAGATAAAACATACCAGCAGACAAAAAAGTACTTCCTAAAAGAAACGCTTTGGCTCTTGAATTCAGAATGAAAGTAAACGAATTTTTAACATTACTAGCTTTATTCCCGAAGAATAATGTTCAGCTTAACACATTACTGGATTTCTGAAAAAAAAAGTAAAAATTTTAAAAACTAATCATTACTTTTGGAAATAAATATCCGTTTCATTAAGTCGCCCCTTAGTGGCAATATTTGTAATATGTTAGTCGTGCAGTGGCACTCGCCCTCGAAACATGTGCTCACTCCTTGTGAAAATAAAATCTTAAAAATACAATCCAACCTTTATAAAGCACTTATGGAATAGCAATTTTAACAATCTATGCTATAAAATGGGGGTATTGTTCTACGCTACGTTATACACTATATCAACTAATAGTATTAAAGGGAACTAACAGTCTTATATGCTCACTAGCGTTGAAAGTGTTTGCTATTATAAACAGTAATTTGAAAATTTCCTGCTTTAATGGGTAAAAATACAGACTAACACTTGAGCAGAATTGCTTTTTAAAAGTAGAGTTCCTTGGTCTATTGACTCTTAGTCGCAAGATGTTTATTATCAATGCATATGTACTCAATAGATAAAGTTATTAAGTTACATTAAGTAAAAAGTTCAGACTTAGAATAAGATAAAAATTAGGTTTAAATCCTTCAAAAAATTTAATTCTGAGAAGGGTAAGACAAATTTAGATAAGAAAAATACATAAAGATTAAAAAGTAGAATTAAAAATAATTTACAGAGAATTAAGTTCAGAGTGAGCTTAACATAAACTCTCATAACTCGAGAAATAATGGAAATTTATTTATGCGGTTTTTTGCGTATTGTTCAGAAATGTCCCAAAAATCAGAATATAGCAAAAAACCAAAAATCGATTTTTTGAAGTTTTAAAGGTTGTGAGTCCCTTAAAATTTTCGTTTGTGGACATTGCAGCAGCAGTTTAACTTACAGTTAAGTTCACCAAAATTCTATGCGATTCCTTTTTCAATATGAACCGGGGATTTTCCGACCTGGTTCCACCGAATAATATTGAAGAGCGCCAGCGCAGTAGTCCGCAAGAGGTTTTATCAAAAGGTTAAATTCATGTTTGGAGGAAATATATTTTTCCACAACATGCAAACGGTCTCTGTTGGCCATGTAATGGAAGACGACATGGTGCAAAATCCATCATCATATTTTACAGTTGGAACTAAGCAATGGGAGTGGTGGACAATGGTTGGCAGTTTAGTAAAGTGCAATAATCCAGTGGGTTGTGCAAACTGTAATTACCATACCACCGCCTCCCTCACCTTTCGGTTATAAGGCCAAAATTAACTGATAACTGACCTCGCGACCACAATCCTGCAGTACCTCCGCAGAACCCCAAGGTCATCCCATCAAGTCAATGCAACGATAAAGCAAATCACCCAAACAAATTGTGGCTAGAAGACAAATTTAGAATTTAGGAAACAAAAGCAAAAGCGAAAAGAAAACAAGCAGTTCCTGGCTCCATCTGGTCGACGTCCCCCTTTTGTTTTCCATTTATTATTTATTTCATTATAAATTTTTATTACAAATTTCTAACAGAAATTCCCCTGACAAGACGGTATTTTCTAGCTTCAAAATAGTTATTTACAAAAAAACAACCGAAAACAAGAGCAATACCTATAATACAACCAAGTAACCAACTAATACAAAACAAAGCAACAAAACATAAATGCAAAGCAAATGAAAACAATACGCAAAATCAATTTGCAATTTGATTGACACCAGTTGCTTACATGGTGCAGCGGAATAAACATAACATGTACAAAGACTACCATACTTAATATTAAACCTCAACAGTATAGTAATAACCCCACCGGAACAAACTGTAATATTGCAATAGTGCAAACTGTAAATGCCGCTTTCTTAGAAAAAGAGCAGACAGTTAGTAATTACTGCTCGATTCCAACTCTCTCAGTTTTGCTCTAAATTCATCTACGCAATTATGGCTGGGTGCAGTGGCGCACCCAGGATTTAATCTTGGGGGGGGGGCGAGTTGAACGGTTAAAAATATTTATAATGCAAATTCAATATTCATAATGCAATTTCTATTTCTTTGGGGGGGGAGGAAATTGCAAATTATATGATGAAATGGGTTATGTTTAATGCTCAGTGATTACATTAGAGCAATTGATTAAGACACTTCATGTTTACTAACTTTCTACACAAATATGTTATAGTTCAATAAAATAACGCTAGAGGGCTAGGCCCAAGCAAAGCAGTTAATCCGGAAAAAATTTATTAATAAAAAAAAATATTGTATGAACTTACTGTAATGACAGTAAGTTCATAGAAATTATTGAACTCTTAATTAAAAAATATTCTCCTAATGACACAAGAAATATGCTCCACCGAACACTATGGATGATCATAACTTTTTATAAAATTTACTGAATTTTCCTAAATCATATAATAACCTGTGTTTAACAGTTAAAGCAGCATTGCAACATTTAAGTTAAATAATTTTAACAATGAATTAAATGTTTAATTACGTTGGTCTCATAAATATCAAATGGTGAAACGGTGGTGTGTGTATTACTATTTTTTATTATTTACTACTAAATTATTATGAAAGACAATTAGACGGCAAAACAACAAAATAACTTTAATACATCTTTCCATATTAAATAGTACATTGACGTCATAATATTAGTCCTCATTAATAATATGAAATATTTGATTATTTTGCATATTTATTCAACTGTTGAAACACTGAAGTTTGATAATATTTTTCTATGTTTATTTTATATTACAAACAATGAGCTATATGTTGATATTACGCTGTTCAAAAGTTTGATTTCCTTCTCTCCGTAAAACATCAATAAAAGTATTTTCGTTCTCTTACATAATAATCAAAATTAGTTAAACAGAGAATGCGTAATTCTATCTACGCATCGACATTCTTCGTTACATTACCTAACATAATTTCAATTTATTTGAAGTCTTTATCTTTCTAACTATTCTTCAATTATTAAAAATAGGAACATTTTTCGGTGTTCAGAAACAATAAGCATTTCGAGTTCGTGCTTGCACATAGTTATCAATGAAAATACTTCCACATTTCCATTCCAATGTTTCCGAGCTGGCTCAAGAATCGAATATAGTAAGACGAAAACTTAAATATGCATTAAATAAAGATGTCAAGTGCATTGTCGTTTCGAATTCCCATTCAGCCCTTTGGTTTTATGAATCATTAGGCTGCAATTCGAATGAAACATTTTTCATGAACATAAAAGTCAAGCATTTACGCGTTATCTGAAAAGTGGGCTCAGAAGGGTGTGACGAATAAATTTTACGCCTTTAATCCCCTAAAGCACATAGACAAGCTTAAGAGAATGGGAAAAAGGATCCTCATTGCTTTTTAGGGTTATAATTTAAAGGTATTTAGGTTTTTTTTAAAGGTATTTAGGAGCGATATCCACATCACCTAGAATGAAAAATATCTATTAGAAAAACAATGTTGAAAATTTAGCTCATACTGTAGCACGAAAATACAAAATAGAAGAATAGAAAAAAAATGCATCTATTATGTTGATAAAATAATACAATAATTTAAGCAATTGAACATGAACTAAAACTAATAAAGAGGGCATAGACTGCCGAACAAATTAACTGAAAATATACCCTAGAGTTGAAAGTTTTAACTTTCCAATAAAAGATTGCGCAGTTGCAACAAATCCTCATATTGAAAACGGGCAAATATAACTAAAATTAAATAATTCAACAGAGCAAGGTAATTATTATCAGGAAGAATGTAGACAAAAATAAACAGAAATCAGGCACTTAGGACTCAACGTACTATAATGCAAGATTCTGTAGCAGTAACGGAACTAAATCCTATGAGCCTTGGAATGTCTTTTGGTTAGACCTACATCCTATTCAGAAAGTTTCCCCTTGAGGTAACTGATTTGGTTAGACCAGTCGGTTACCTTGATATAGGATTTAGTTCCGTTACTGCTACACAATCTTGCCTTATGGTGCGTTGAGTCCTAAGCGCATGATTTCTGTTTATATTTGTCTACATTCTTCCCGATAATAATTGTCTTGCTCTGTTGAATTATTTAATTTTAGTTATAGTTGATAAAATAATATCATACATATCTTTGAACTATTCCCTAAATCAGCGTTTCTTAAACTGTAGGTTCCGACTCCAAATGGGGTCGCAAAGCGAAATTTTGGGGTCGCGAAAATTTAAGTCTGATACATGAATTTATTTCTTGTCGAACTCCGAGAGTATCTAAGACATATATTTTATTCTATTTACAACAATTTTTCATATATGCTTCTATTTTACATATGTATATTGTTTACGATAGAAATAAATTATTTATGAGGAAATATTTATCTTTATATCGTCATTTCCTTAGGTCGAAAAAAAAATCTGGATGATAAAAAGGGGTCATGAATGAAAACGTTTAACAAGTCCTGCCCTTAATCAGTTAAGTATTGATGAACATTGTGTTAGGCGAAAAGAAAGTTCTACTAAAGATGTCGAAAAGTAAGAAAGCAAGCAGTAGATTGAAAGCTGTTTGGCCACAACTGGAAAATAACATTGATAAATGGATTTCATCCCATAGAAGTAAG
Source organism: Dolomedes plantarius (assembly GCA_907164885.2). Lineage (NCBI taxonomy): Eukaryota > Metazoa > Arthropoda > Arachnida > Araneae > Dolomedidae > Dolomedes > Dolomedes plantarius. The sequence goes on along the minus strand of OU015502.1, from coordinate 58,102,355 downwards.
GGCATTCCAAAATCCACAGTAAAGATACATTTACAAGCCAGAGTTATGGCGGAAGGTGGAAATAGACTATTTCAAAGCTGGATCCAGCTGGTGCTAACGATTCATGAAACGAAAAAAAAGCCTCTGCTCGTGCCCGCACAGCTGTGAGGCGAAAATTTCCTGAGCAGAATTGCCTGTTTGGAAGTGGAGTATCTGGGTCTTGAAGACTATCTCCTGTCGCAAGATATTCATTTCAAGGTACATGTGCTCAGTAAATAAAGTTATAATGGTATGTTACGTATTAAGAGAAGAGTTAACATTACATAAAAATATAAATTTTAAGAAGGAGGAGAAAATTTTAAGACAGAAAAATTAAATTCAAAATTTAAGTTATGAAGGTACTGCGAGAAAAATATAGAATTAAAATTAAAAAGATAAAAATAAAATTAAATATTAAGATACAAAAATGGCCCTCAGCAAACAAGATTGAAAGTTTTCTATTACAAAAGAAAAAAAAGGCCCTGTGCAGGGTCATGCAAATTCGTAGTGAGATGATTGTAGAGTTCCACGGGGGAAAGCTAAAAATAGCAACATAGGACAATTTGGAATAAGAGACACCACCTGGGACCGAACTCACAACGTGGGAGTTACCAGATCAGCGCGTTAGCACTGCGCTACTGCAACGCACGAGCAAGTAAGCAAAATAAAAAGTGTAACGCGATAAGAGAATTAATGTTAGCTCCTACGAAGGCACGCTCTTCGGCGTTTACGGTTAGCGCGAAGGGAATAATCGTAATCAGGGAACTCAACAATAATCTCATTACGAGTGTTAGGAAGGTTATCATAAAATTTCTTGGAAATTTTACAAGCCTGTTTAGAGAGTGTAGAAATGCCGAAGTCTCTCCTAATAGTATTGTACGATAGATAACGGAAATCTCAGGGAATTCGCCTGAGAGTTTTATTCTGAAGTATTTCTAATTTATTTATAGGGTATTGTTCGTTGGAGAACCACACAGGGAGAAGCATATAGTGCAATAGGAAGAATTAATTGCTTATAAGGTAACACTTTATTTCTCATCGAAAGATGCGCGTTGTAAATTAAACTGCGGAGTTGCATGGTGACAGCATTGTACTTACTAATTGTATTAGTTATGTGGGTATTCCAGGTGATTTTAAGGTCAAGAGTAACGCCAAGGTATTCGACTGTGTTTTCCCATTCAAGCTGGGAGTAAAAGATCCTGAATACGTGTATACATAAAGCGTGGCTAGATATTACAAACATCATTGTCGTACTCAAATTAAGAGTAAGTCAAGTTACTGCCATGCGTGCTAGAAAACGACTTCTAACGAAGTTATGTTTTTATGCTAGCTCAATCAATGCGTTTATTTATGTCCAAAGCGTTTTTGGCTGATTATTTTTTCCAGTAAATTAAACGACCCTGATTTCACGATTTGTTCAAACGATAGCTCAACTAGAGATATGTGTTTTTGAAACAGGTTTCCTCTCTGAAGTTGAAAACGCTTTTTTCGTTTTCAACAACCCCTCTCTTTCCTAACAAAACTTTAGGTCATATTGTGACTCATTAGTAATGGTTCCGAATTTCCTTGGCATTTCAAATTTTTCATTTCTTTTGAAAGTTTGTAATTTTCTTTTTTTTACGATCTTAATATTTCTGTTTTGCATTAAATCTAAACTATAATAAATTAATTAAATTTCGATTAAATTTATTTTCAAAATTCCGTCTTTTGAACCGACAGTTTCATTATCTCTATTAGAAAATTACAGTTGACTTACATTTCTACTGATTATTTTAACTATTTGATCAGTGATGGATGTATAATGGACTTTGTTTGATTATATCCAAGAGTTTGGAGCGTTTTCCCTCGGGTGATTCAGTATTATGCTTTGTCAACGTCAATAATTATGATGGCCCAAAGGAGGAGTTATAATTGAAACAAACTTCGACCATTTACTATTACATAATTTATTAAACACGGAACGAATTTTAGTACTTAGTAATAAAACCTTGTCGAAAAATACACAAGTGCTATGGAAACGAATCTTTACACAAAAAGTCACATAAATCATAAATTCGAATATGTCTATGTCTTTTTAAATATAACAGAAATCAGAAATAATACTCTTAAATATGCAAATGACGCATTATAAATGACACCTAAGACACATTAAGTTCACTTTTCAAAATTTAGTCACATTAAGTTTCACCAGGTTTCCTTGCACATGTGAATTTTGATTGTATAATTATTCATTAGTCTTCTAGCATATTGAATTGTATATTGATTGGCGAAGCTTAATAATATCGGATATAAATAGAAATTTACGCTATAAATATTAAAGTGCATTAAATCTTCACTGAAACTAGACCTGTTCCCACTAAAAACAAGGAATGCTGAAACAGGTCATTAAGAGACAAATGTTTTAATTCCAAATATAAATTACTCTCTAAATTTCGTTTAAGTTTTCAGGTTTTTACTGTTTTTTAGGTAAGTTATGTTCTCGTCTCCTAAGTTTCAGAGAGTTGAGGAAAGTTTTTGCCTTTCTTGCTTTTTCATTTTATTAATAAACTATTGATTGCATAAAATAAAAAAAATAGCCTAGTGTATTTATTCTCCACATCAGTCATATTTTATTTATATCTTGTCTTGAAAATACTTTTGTAAAGACTTAATTCTCTCGCATTAGCAACAAACTACCTAAGCATGCAGTTTGCCAATGCGGGCCATTTGTCTTTGAAGACAATCGCACTTAATAGTCCGCAATAATAGTTTGTTGCTTTCTATAAGAGCAGCATATAAGTGAACCAAAACCACCTCCTGGTGGCAACTAAATTTTGATCGAGCACCTCCTGGGATGACGTCTGTAAAGGAGGTTAGGACGATGGCCGAATGACTAGGGCTCTCGATTCCAAAGTCTGTGGGATCGAGTCCCACTCTTAGCGTAGGTGTTTGCAGCCGTTCGGAATCGTCTTTAAGCATTAGTTCAAAGTCTGATTAGCTCTCATGTAGCAAAAAATGACCGTAGTGCTAGCATCCAAAAACAAACTAAAGATCTTGTTTTTTCTTCTTGCCAGTGAACTCATAGGACAACTAACTAAAAATAGAATAGTTTCAGAATAAACGATAAAAACTGTGGTAAAGATAGAAAAAAAATCAGGTAGTCTCTTCTATCGAAACTATCGCGGTTTATTAACATAGGATTTGTTATCTTTGCTTACCTCATTTGTATGTATGCATGTATCTATATATATGTACGTATGACAAAATTTTGACGCATCTTGGTACTTGCCCAAGCGATAGACTGGGTTTGGAGCGCTGCCAAAATTATATTTCGCGAGGATGGATCGGCGGACGGTTTTAGCGTCTGAAATTTGTTTCTGGAGGACGTAATCCTACGTTAAAATATTAGACGAATCTATCGTAAAAATGAAAGAATTTTAGGACAAATTTTTTAAATAAATATTTTATAACTTCAGAAAATACTGTTTTATATATATCATAAATTGTATCTCAAGCATACAAAATGTGCATCCGATTGTAAAAAAAATTGCTGAATGTATATTACAAATTCCGTAAGCCTTCAAAAACTTAATTCTCAGTCTAGACTTTTATAGTACAAATAAGTTTCATTTCGTTCCCTGTATCTATACGCTAGTGATATATATCACGAGAAAGAGTGCAAATTTTTTCAGGTCTTTCCGTAATCTAATTGTGAATCTAGATTCAGCCTAAACGACAGTCTATTTGTCTTCCTAGCAGTGACCCTGGAAAATTTATAACAAGCACATAATTAAATGTCTCACCTAAACAGGCATCATTTGTTTCCTAAACATTTCTGAGGTGGAAAGATATTGAGTTGCCCCGAGAAAATTATTTTGTTTTCATGCAATACTTTTTCTTCCCTGTTTATAACCGGAATTCTTTTGCAGACTAAATATATACAGGGAAATTACTTTTGCTCTTGGTATGATTATGCTCATGGTATGTAATTCTGTTTCTATTTAAACTATTATTTTTTTTTGTGAGTCAGATTCAGGAAGCAAATACTCAAGCGTTTATATTCGATTTATTCAAGTAATTTTTATCTCTGCTCTTTGGCAGTAAGTTAAAGATATAAATAAAAAATTATACGTATAATTTGCTTTAACTCGGGTTAATTTTCTAGTTATAACTACCAGAAAATAATTACAAGTGAAGTAATAACCAGTATCACTTTTATAAAAATACTAGTATATAAACCCGCCAAAAATGACGAAAAGTTGATAAGCGTTTCCTTCTCATAAGAGTTCATACGAACAACAACAAAAAAAAGAGCACGAAGATTCTTCTTTTGAATGTAATGAAGAAAGATTTTAAGCATATACTAGGATGAATACAGGTACATAATGTTATATAGGTTCCAGAAAAATATAATTTTCCTGTAAGTGTAAAATTCTGCATGAATATTAAATAAATTAAAATACTAAAAGTTAGCCAATTAAATAACACAAACCGTTCTTAAACAGCAGTAAACAACAAAACAAAACTAAACTAAACCAAAACTAAACCAAAACTGTTTCAAAAGTGAATGACTCACCACACAGCAGGCATTGCTGAAAACGATACTTAAACAGCAGTAAACAACAATAAAATAAAACAAAACTAAATAGTTTCAAAAGTAAATGACTCACCACACAGCAGGCATTAATTTACAATAATTACATAATAATTCGCAAAGGGAAATAATTTAATTAAGATTAAAATTAATCATTAAAAATATAGTTATTTAAAGGGAAAATGAAAAACCATGGAGTAGAATGAACTCGAAATTCAAGTGAATGACTCAATTGAATAAATGATTCTTTTCAATGGATATTTTAATTTGATGATATTTCAAATACTAAACGGTTTGGAGCTAGGGTGTTCGCTTGAAATTTTCATATTTTTAAAGGGCTTTCAAAATATGTAACTTTTTAGGTATTATTTTAAAAGAAAAATTTCAGAAAATGGCGTCGCAATGTTAAGATGTTCCCGACTTGGTCCGTCCCGGAATGGTTACCTACATCTAGGCTTTTATATAAGTAAAGATATTAACATTAATATTGTATTTTCCTTGAAAAGGCAATCAATTTATCCTTTGTTTGCAATATGTTGACTTATTTTCCTTGTAGAGCCAAACATAATTCGTTCAATTTTCCAAATATATCAGCAAGGTATGCAAGTGTAGATAGCCAAGTCATATTATTTAATCTGTCTGACAATTCAAATTTATGACCAATAAAATACTCCAACAGTTCCTTTCGCAATTCAAATATTCGCACAAGAATTTTACCACGCGATAACCATCTAACTTCCGTATGAAGAATTAAAGTGGTGTGAAGTAAAGTGTAGGGTGTTTCGTTTTCTTTGTAGTAAAATTTCGACGTGTTTTGGAATTCGTGAAATTTTTTTTTATTGAGCTTATTATATTATCAAGAAGGAATGTGAGGGTGGCAGTCGTGGTGATTATAGATATGCAGTGTTGCCAACGTCTACGAAGCACCTCCCCCTATCGCCATCTCGAAATGTCCCTGTTTCCCCCTAACACCAACTTCAGATCATCCTAGACCTTCCTAAAAGAAATTATGGTTCCAAATAGGAATCCTGTTTGAGAGATAAATTGAAATAAATAGAAAATACACACATAATGAAAAGGAAGTTTATTTACATTTCATATATGTATAGAACTTAGTCTAATAAAAACACGCGTCTCGATTGTACAAAATATTAAAAAAAGTTCCCCCCCACAAAATGCCCCTAAATATTAGGGGCCCCTAAAAACACCCTTTTCGTCTAACTTACCCCCAAATTTAGGGGGGAAACCCCCGAGTTGGCAACACTGCAGATATGAGGCAAGAGAGGTGGAAGATACAAACACCATTATCGACAATTACCATGATAATTATAATTTTCAATAATTTAATTTTCAATAATTTTCAATAATAGTTTTTTTCTTTTTTTTCCTTCTTTTTTCTTGCTTGTTTATAAACAAATAACAAATAACAACAATATTGTCAGTTCATTTCATGAGGAATATGAAAATATTAATTTACACTGAATGCCGGTATACAAGTACGTTCTTGAAAAAAGAGGTTTGAATATCAAGGGGCTAATGAGATAACTGCAAAACTCACATTTAATTATGGGAAACAAGAAGAAAAGGAGGAGCTTAAATTGAAATATAATATGGTGACAGTCGTCCTTCATAATCTCAAGCACATACTTCGGAAAGGATTTTTCCTTTATAAGCGAGTAAAATATTAACTTAATATTCCAGTAAGAACCCAGTTTCCTATGAGGGTTTGGATTTCATTTAAGTAGGTAACGCATTTTTTATTTAGACTTTGAATGCTGCGTTAAGTCTGTAAGCTTAAATAAGGTCGTAACTAATTTCCATAACTGATATTAGATTTCTGAAATTAAATAAAGACTTTTTTCTAAATTGCTGTGTAAATATCACTAAAAATCACATTAAATGTAACGTACCTTTTCAATATAAATTGAAAGTGCCTTCTATTGCACAGTTTTCTGAAAACTGTCGGAGTAATTTATGCCAACAAATTATCGCCTTTTACCATTTTATTCTTCAATACAATAATAAAGAAGATGAATTTTAAATCTTTCTAAAAAATAGTATCAACGAAATTATAAAGTAAATGTAGTGATTATTTCGGAAGAAATGTTAATAAGGTGAAAACGGTGAATGTTTGATTAATCTCAAGCAAGGAGAACTCCAGAAAAATAAATAATATACGCTTTTTACAGCAGTTATAATTACAGTTCTTTAAACTTCATTAATTCCCTTAATATTCAAACGTTTGTGAATTTATAAAGCTTCCTATTTGTAACAAACATTTATTCATTAATGAAACGTGGCTAACTGATTTTAAACAAGTTTCTGTTGGGAAGCGATATGGAAATTAAAGTGGATAAAAATGTTGAATATTACTTTTTCAATCACTGTAGAATTAATTTTCTGATATTTTTCCAGGCATTCAAATATTTGAGTTAAAACAAATTACCTCAAAAGGGAAGTAAGGGTATTATTCAAAAGTGAGCAATTAAAAAATGCATATGGTAATTGAGTTCCCAAGTTCTTAACTTTATACAAATTATTAGGTTCATATGCAAGTAATTTTATGAATTTACATTAGAACAACTTATTCGTAAAAGAAAAGTGAGCACCCCCTGTTGGATGGTGTAAAAATGAATTCCAAACTAGCATTAATTTTCTTTTATCTACAAGTCATATCAGGAAAATATGTAGAAATGCATATAATTCATATATCGCTACTGACAGTGCAAGTAGATGAATCCTGCGCACACGATCCAACTAAACAAAAACGCCTAATCAGTAGCACGCTAAAAACAGATTCCGCACTAATTTTGATTGGCTGATGAATTCGTTATTGGTTAGTGCTCATTTCTGGCTTGGAGGATGCGATATCATAACAGCCCCATTTAGAACAGTTCTATTTTGAAAAACAGGGTAACCCCAAAACAGCAAGAATGAATGATATATCAAAACATATCTCTATTATTACTTATCACTAAACAGACATAGTATTCTCGTTTGGTACACCACCCTCTGTAAAATTTTCTCTCCTGGGAAGTGGCAACGTTACTTATGAGTTGCTGCAGTTTCAAAGTGAGCTTTGAAGTGAGCTTTGAGTCAGCGCTGCAGTTTCAAAGTGAAAGACTTCTGCTTTTCGTTTTTAAATGGAAAAAGTTGGTAGATTAAGAATATTACGGTTGTCTTGTACATTACAAGGGCTGTTTAAACAAGGATCTACAGTTTAATACCTATTCCAGACAACTAACAACATCCATGTCAATAGTGGGACTCGAACCCATAGACTCTGGTGCCCAATGCCAGCGTCCTAACGTCTCAACCATCATCAATAGAATGTGATGATGTAATCCTTCAGAACCGGAATTGGGTACTTTATTTACTTCAAAAGTTTTTGGGACTTTTCACTGCAGAATATTGCTGTTTTTCACATCCTGTGGAAGAAAGGTGTTTAATTATTTTTTTAATTCGAAAAAGTTTACTACTTTAATAATCTATGCAACATATTAACGGTATATTGCTGATTTTCAATATACGGATGAAATGTGTGTTTTGATTCGTGGAAATTCCAAAAAGGTTCCGAAATAAACCGAAAATTTCTTCGTTATCAATGTCTATAATACTAAATGAGCAATATCTGGAACATTTCATTATAGTATACTGCTGTTTATTTTCTTTCTTTCTTTCTTTAGGAAGAAGGTCATTTTAAACCACTGAAATTTTATTTAGTGTTCCTTTTATTACTCCTTTTATTTAGTGTTCCTTTTATCCCTCCACTTCCGCTTTGTGACTTTTTATAGTAGCATACTCATTATATTTCCTGGGGAATGATGTTGTTCTAAGGCAGTGTTTCAAAACCTTTATCGAATCGCGACCCCATTCAATAGTTTTCTGCATCTCGTGACCCCCCTTCCCCTTCACATACTGTATCTTTTCATAAATAACGTCTTTTAGATATTAAGAGAGGCGTGGTGGCCCAATTGGCAAAAACAGCGTGCCAGTGAAATGAACGTCTCTGGTTCAATGTTGGTCTCTGACAAATCCACCGCCGGGTACGCTAATGGCGACTGGGACATAAAATCTGTCGTGTCTGCAATGTCCTCCAAATTCTCAAATTTACCTCTGGGGTGCTGGGCCAAGTGTACCGATCTCGTCACTTGACTCTGTTCAAAATTACGGTATCGAAACCTCAGCTAAGTTGGACTCCGACCCTTGCGGAGCTGAATTAAAACCGGAGCCACATCTTTAGCCTAATAGGCTATAATGGCCTTGATCTGATGCTGCTGTCGGTCAAGGGTAATAAGTCACAACAACAACAACAACAACACATGTATTAAGAAAAACAGTAAACAGAATTTTCAATAATTTAGTTGGAACCAAATTTTTAATTTAGCAAAAATGAAGTAAATAAAATCATTTCATTGTGATGGCTGTAAATGCATACCCATCTTCGAAATAAATGTTTGAGTGTTTAATAAAGCCCCATATCATCTTCGACACTCAGTCGATTTCGTATCTTCGTTTTGATATTGACAAGTGCTGAAAAACCATTCTCATATAGATACATTGAGGCAAATGGCATCAATATTCGAAAAGCAAGCTTGATACGTAGAAAACCATTTACTGAAGGAGCGATTTTTCTCTAAACATATCACGTGCCGATGAATCTTTTCGAAGATCCAAAAATGCATCTTGTTGTTCATCGGGAATACGTGTAGAGAAGTAGAGAATGGGTTTAGTGCAAGTGCAGCTTATTATTTTTCTTCTTTGAACTCGAGGAAACACCATTGAAACTCATTTTTCTAGACATTGAAGGTGCCCTGTTATATTCGACTTTAGATGCCCATAGAGTTCTTCAGTTTCCTCAAAAACACTGGACGATTTTTCAAACATGACAATGTTTTCTAGGTTAACTTTTCGACGCCAGTTATGAAATTTCGAGACAAAAGCCATCAGACTGTCGTGGAGTTGGATAATGTGTGTGTCTTTTCCTAGAAGCCTTAGGTTAAAACTATTCAATTGTTCAAAATTATCGAAATAAGCAAGTCTTGTCTTCCACAGTTCATCACTGAACTGAGACAAAAGCTCGTATTTTTCTCGAGTCAAGAACAACTTGATTTTGTCTTACGTCTCATAAACACGGTACAGAACGATTAGATGTGTAAATCAGCATAATTTCAGGATCTGAATTCATGTCTTTACAAAATTCTCTAAAAAGACGGGTATTATTAAGGCCTCCGTATTTGCCCCATTTAACAATTTTGATTACTGAATCAAGTATTTTTTTTCAGACTGGTTGGCAAAGTTTTGCTGGCGCATATCTGTGAATGACGCAGTGTGCCCCAGCGTACTCTGCATCAGAAGCAAGTTCTTTTACTTTTCCCTGAAAGTCTAACTTGACTTTGTAACCGTTTAGGTGCATATTCATTGGTATGGTTAGTATTTTGCGTTGATATGATAACGAGTGATTGCTGATATGTACAATGTACATACACAAATCAATTTATTAAACATAACAAATTACATACACTTATACATTTCATTATATATCTGGTGCTTAATAATACTAAAATTACTAATTTACTACTAAACAATTCTTAAGTGATATTATATATCTATGGCAAAATATGTAATATTAACTGCGGCTTCTATCATTATCCTACGCGATCATCTAATTTATCATTATTCAGAGAGCATATAACATGGAATTACCAAGTATACAATAATCCCATACATGTAGCACTTTTCTCGTTAGCACAGCTGGGAAGACACACTCTTTACTATACAATGGGTTCTCCTATTAACAATAGCGGGGATGGCTGGCTCGCTCCGTTCTTCTATTGGACACCTGGTTACGGGACTCTGCAACCTTTAGGGATGGCGCACGTTCTCCGAAGGGGCTAGGCATGGATGAGATTCCAATTCCACGTTGAACTGTATGGGGGACTCCTTCTAGGGCTAGGGGCTGGTCGCCGCGTCTTGTCCTCTCCTTGGATCGGCAGGCGTGCGCATATGGTTCGGGTCGTAGCGGGAGTCTTTCCGGGTAATTGGCACTTCCACGGGCAGGCATTTCACGTACTAGAACAGGGGGCTTACGTCTGATTCTCCAATAGTCATTCAGGCTGTTTCGCTAATACTTCTATCTCTACTTCAGACTACTCTCACTATGGCCGATCATCACATCTACCTGCTTCTTTCGAGCTCCGATTACATCTCTTAGGTAGACTACATGTATCAGTACGACTGCCTCTCTATGTCAGGTTCAGTCCGTACGTGACTATGCATCACTATCTCCCTAACTAACGATGGGGCTTACCTACCCGCCATGCTATATCAACTGCGGTCCTTTCTGCTTTTTTTTATTCTGTCTGTGCCTTTCGATGTCTTAAATCAATCTGCTCTGCTAAACTTTTCTTACTCTGAACTTAACTCCAACTCTTTCATTCTGGGCTTCCATTGGTGGCCACCTTATGACCAATCGATCAACCTAGACCTATATTGTGGGCTGCACATATATTTTATAATTATTCTTTTCCCAATCTAAATTGAAGGGGGCGCCCGACCCTGTTTCAGATGCTCTCCTTTCTGGGGTTCCCTCACATTCCCAAATTCTCACGACTCCCTTCGACCTCCTATTGTGCTCCTTACGATATCAACATAATACATTTCTTTATCTCCCTTTTTTATCTTCAACTTGTGACCCCTTAGTTTCCAATTTTTGACTGCTTAGTTCATTAAATCCAGCTGGTCCCCCTTCACTGTCCAAATTTCCTTTCAACTTGGCATTTCTCGTCTTCATTTTCACGTAAGCAGTTCGTTAAATCCAGCTGGTCACCATTTATTACAATTTCTGAATATATTCTTCTCATATTATACTTATACCTATATTTCATGGGTTCTATTTGCGAAAACTGTGTCGCCCACACTGCAGCAGACACCAACATAGCAGGAGCATCATCAGTACAAACGCCACAGACATTTTCCCTCTGTAGTCCTCTGGATTAAAAAAAGAGTTTTTATTTTTTCAATGATATTTTCACATGCTGTAGATTGGAGTGCGCTAAGAAATAGGAACACATCTTTGATGACATCTGAGTGAATATCTCGCACGAAAACAAGCTACTGAGAACATGAACTTACGTCCTTCAACTTGGAAAGAAAACAAGCGAGAAACTTTGATTTCGTTCAACACTTGCTCTTTCACATTTTCGGACTTATCGGAAATGCATTCCTGAATGGTGTTGATTAGAGGAGATATTTGTTTCCTCTTTGTCTCTCTAGACTCCCGAAGAATTAACTTTACAATCGTTAGTAAAGAGGGTTTGATGAGTGTGTCTCCAGTAGTAGTCCACAATTTCCCGTGACACTTCAAATGATGCTTGTATTAGGGAGCCTCTTTGTTGAGGAAAACTTCCTGTACGATCAAATCTCTAACGTTTGAGACAGACTTTATGGCGTTGAAAGAATTCCAAATCATTTTTCATATGTTTAGAATGTTTTCTCCCATAGTGATGTTTCAATTTCGAAGGTTTTATAGATTCTGCATTGAGGACAACGTTGCACAAACACACTATGGCTTTTCAATGCCATTTCTCATTACGGTGGTAAACAGAAATTTCAAATATTCATATGAATATTTTCGTTTATTCTCTGTGGTTATTAACTTATGAAAAGTAGAAATATAATAAGACTTCTACTTTATTAATAAATTTAGAATTCCAAATTATATTAAATTTGTGATAATATATAGGATCTGGCAATATATGAATTGCGGGAATTGCGATGTAGGTATAAACTGGATAGTTAAATTTTTTAAGAAAGAGAACACTAAAAAAATTTCCTCAGTCAAAGATGTGTAAAATCAAGAACATAATATTACCCCAAGTTAAAAATAATATTGATTCAGATCTTATTGATTCAGAAATATATAATAGTGAAAACTCTTACCTAAATAAAATCGTATTAATTAATTGATGAAACCCCAATTATTATACCAAAAGGGACATAACAGACTGGGGAAAGACAAGCTGGTGTATAGAATTTGTGTATTCTTCCCGGAAATTAACAGAGATTTTCATTAACCTCCAAATGAAGACAGTTCATCTCAAACGAGTGAATCTGTGCTTTGAACAAGATATTTACATTATGTCACAGCCCTAGATATTGATCGTTATTGTGAGATCGAAGCCTCCAAGACTGAAATGAGCTCTACTGACTCACATATTCAACAGTCAATAAAAATTAGTGTTTGTTCTATTTTTAGCGTTCTCTGTTATACTGTTTAGTTAAAGAGCGTTATGCGCTTGTACTGTTAATAAACAGTTTGTTTTTAGCATCGCTACTTGTTTTTCGGATTATAATTTATGCACAGTAGATAATTAATACCTGTTGGGTATTCTTCATAATCTCACCCACAATGGTAGATAAATATTGTGAACTTTTTCGGTGAAATTCGCTAAACAGTTAATTTAATTCAATATAGCCGTGACGACCTCCCAGAAAAAATTTCGTGACTCCCTAGCCACTCGCTTCCCAAGGGTTTGGAAACACTGAGATAACAGAAAAACATCACCCTAATTGTATTGATACTTCTGAATGAATAAAACAGCATTGGGGCAACTCCCACTAGTACAGCTAATCCCAGCAGTCCACGAATTCACAGAAGATAATGAGAAAATAGGCATTGCTGACATTAACAATTTTATTTTGTATAAGGATGAGACAGCAAAACATTACAGCTTTTAAACTTTTTTCAAGCAAAACGTTATTCATACTTATATATTAAAACAAATATTGGAAACAAACAGTAAGTTCTTTAAATATATATGTATTTCCAACAGAATTTGCTGATGTGCGCGTGACTATATGTTCTTAGACTTGTATATATCCTTATTTTGAAGGTGTAAGAAGGTGTTTCACGATCGTTTTAATTTTTTCATGTGAACTCTGACTGAAATCTTTGTAACAGAAGGCCTGGCTTAGAAATTGCTATTTCGCGTACTTTTCTGCCCTGACAACGAAACTTTATTATTTATATGGGTTATTTTATTTTTCTTTCCGGTTTGAATAAGTAATTTTACAGAGTGCATATTTTCTTTTAATTAAACTGTAATTCTGCATAATAAAGGAATAATTTATATAAAATTTCTTTTAAAGGCTAGTTTTCGTTTATGTGGAAAAAAGCTAATCATCCCCACTCTATACAGGGTAAGTGTCCCAAATATCGCCCCTGTGCCTAATATCGCCTACTTGTGTTTCTAAAGTACGATTCGCGCTATGTTTGATAAAATGCGGTAACATCTTAGTTCTGGGTCTGTACTAACAGCGTACTAACAGCGGCGATAGTGACAAAGCTCTTATCATTGACAACAGAAACTATATAGCGTCTGAAGTTGTTTTGGCTGTTGTCTTAGTAAACTTTGGCTCCAAAGAATCAAAATCCAGTGAATGACCAGGTAGGTACATCCAAATTCTAATTTTGCCTATACCATTTGTAAGTGCATTAAACAGAGAGTTTGCTAGCAACGCCTTTTAACAGGTGCTCCTCATTTCGCCTGGTAGGCGGTAAGAGGAACGGAGGTAGGCGTTATTAGGAACCGCTCCGGAGTTCACTGAATGTTTCATTTTTTCCAATTTAGCTACATAATTTAAACTGCCACTGGTTTTGTAGCTGGTTAATCTGAGGATACCAAAGGAAATAGTTTTTCGAGATGTTCTTTGAGTTTCAAGCCTAATCAGAAACTAAAAAGTGGATGAAATGTCGAAAAAAAGTTAGGGTAGGCGATATTTGGGACACTTACCTTATGTTTAGACCGCAGACAATATTCCTAACATGCTTCAATGTAAAGTTAACTAGATTAACTTTTAATTAACATTTTCAAGCCTGTTAATATCAGCTAAAAATCGTCGAATAACAAACTGCGATAATAATCCAAGATCATATTTGATAAGTAATTAAATATCAATAATAAAAAAAACTATAAAAGTTAAGACATTAAAAACTAATCATCTCTGGATTATTATCGCATATAATCTCTGAATTAGCATCTTCAACTTCAATAACTATATATTAGGGTGGGTCGAAAAAAATAAATATTTTTTTTTCGGATCGCTTTAGTGCGGAAAAAGTTGCCTATTGTAAAAAGAAGAAAAACGGCATAAAAAAATTAAAATCGGTTAACATCGTCCATTCGCGCATCGTACTTGAAGTTTATGAAAAATTGCAAAAATCACGATTTTTTTGCAATTTTTTTCTGTTTGTTAAAGCTTTAAAAATAAATATGCTTTAGTTTTTTATGCTTGTTTTATGGGTTAAATAACCTAAATAAGTTAAATTCTGATCAATAATCTATTTTTTCCGTTCGCGCAACGTCTTAGAAAAAACAGAAATTTTCAATATTTTGCAATTTTCACTGTGCTGCTCTTCGTTCGTTTTGCTAGAACAAAACGCACCAGAATTCACTTGAAATAGGTTGAACTGGTTTAAACTAAATTGGAGTCCAATCACACCTACTGAGCAAAGTTGGGGTATTTTCTTTGACGGACAAAAAGTTGATACTTCGTTTGTTGAAAAATAGAATGCCAAGTAATTTCGCAGGAATGGGAAAGAAGAACACTACTCTCTTATTCAGGAACCTGAATCAAAATATATTGAACACGTATCTCCTTCCTCGAGTCAATCAAATGATATAACTCATAGCATTATTTCTCGTTTGCCTGAACTATCAATATCACTAAAAAAACTACAAGTAGTAGGGTGTAATGGCAATGTAACCAACTCTGGGTGGAAGAACGATGTCATCCACCGACTAGAAAATCATGTAGGACGCCCACTACAGTGGTGCATATACCTCCTGTATTTTAATGAGCTTCCTTTTCGCCACATTTTCCGACATATTAACTGTCAAACTGCAGGATCTAATACTTTCAGTAGGCCGATCGGGCAGCGGCTCACTTGCTGTGAAAAACTCCCTGTGGTTCATTATGAAGCCATAGATTGTTCGATTCATGATATAGACAGGAATTTGTAGAGCAAAGACCAACAGTATATGTTTGACATTTCAAATGCATTCACCTTGGGACAGTGTCCAGAAGACTTGGCAAATAGGGACCCTGTCCTGTGTCCCATACCAGACGGCTAACTGCGGCCAACCGAGTCCTTAGGTTTTATATAAGTTCATCAGATCCATCCGGAAGCTTAAAAAACTAGTTGGCTTCATCTTGAAATCATATATGGCTATGTGGTTTACCATAAAAAGAACAAATATTTTACTGACGGACGAAAACATGTATTTCAAGCAATCCAAACATCACGGTTTTTATCCGACGAATTACTTCAAGTTGTCGATCCAGTAATTCAACGAAATGCATTCTTAGCGCACCCAGAGAAGGTTCTGTTGGCAATTCTTGTTGAGGAAACATATTCGGGAGTTTGGTTACAGAAGAATCTTAAAAGCAAGAAAAACAGTCCCAAATAAGAAAACTGATAGAAATTTCGTACCACCAAAGATAAACTTTCAAGCTTCCGATTACATTGAAATTATTAATTGGAATTCTTGTGTGGTGTATCCTTCCCCAAATGGTGCGGAACCTAAGTGAAGATGATATTAAATCATTCATCAATTCTGATACTATGCCAATGAGAGAAATTGTGGTGACTCCATGTTCATAAATATTTTCACCTCCAAAATTTCCCTGTTTTGGATTGGCAACACTGTCTGTTTATGTTCGCGTGTTTCGTTTCTTTTTGCTAGCTGCGACGATGTTTTTCGCTTAGGTAGAGGCAATTAGCAATATGATTAGTATGTTGTAAATAAAGTGTAAATAATATAAAAATTATATTTCCTTGAACATCAGTACATCAACATACGCCTCACTGGTGAATACCGGTGTTGGAACATTTTATTCTGTTTATTAGAGTGTTTACTTCTGATTTAGATCATCAGCAATCGTCCCACCAACTGTCTACGATTCTAGCACTTACCGTCTGCTGCGTAGTAGTATTTCGGATGCGAAGTGAGTGTTTCATTTTTGTTTTCTTTGGTCACTGAATGTTCTTTACCTTCAATTAAAAGCATATCCGGTTCTTCCAAATTTCATGACATTCTAAATGAATTCAAAATTCTTACTCAAGTTAATTCTCATTCGCCTGATGAAGTTTCTCACACTACATTTCATTATATTCAGACTTCTGGACCCCCTGTTTAAGCGCGAGCTCGGCGTTTGCACCCGGCAAAATATAAAATCGATAAACAAGAATTCGAATACATGCTTGAACGTGGTATTTGTCGCCCTTCTCGTAGTAATTGGTCCAGCCCACTGCATATGGTCCCTAAAGTTTCTGGTGAGTGGCGACCAACAGGGGACAATAGACAATTAAATAAGATTACTCGTAAAGACCGCTATCCCCTGCCTTACTTAAAATATTTTGCACAACAACTTCATAATACCACAATCTTTTCCAAAATCGATCTACTTAAGGCTTTCCATCAGATCCCGGTAAATCCTGACGACGTTTGTAAAACTGCCATAATAACACCTTTTGGTTTGTATGAGTTCCCATACATGAACTTTGGCCTTTGTGGGGATGCGCAAACTTTCCAGAGATTTATGGATGAAGTAGTTCGTGGGCTAAATTTTTGTTTTGTCTACATCGACGATATCCTTGTGGCTAGCGCTGACGAAGCTGAACATGAAACACATCTCCGAATACTCTTTCAGCGTTTCAAAGATTACGGCATAAAAATTAATGCAGGAAAATGTGTTTTCGGCGTTTCTGAAATTTCCTTTTTGGGACATGTTATTACTAAATCAGGATTCAAACCATTACCTGGTCGTGTTGAAGCCATTCTTCAGTTTAGTAAACCAACTAGCGTAAAAGGTCTACGTCGGTTTTTAGGCATGTTAAAGTTTTATCATTCTTTCTAACCTAACATCGCCCCTACTTAGATACCGCTTAATACCTTTTTACATGGTAGTGATCGTAAAGGCAAAACTGATATTATTTGGACAGAGGAAGCCATTTCTGCTTTTGAGAAATGTAAAGCAATGTTAGCATCAGCTACTCTTTTACATTTTCCCTCTCCGGATGCTAACTTGGCATTACTTACAGATTGTAGTAATCTTGCCATGGGAGCTGCTTTACATGAAATTACACCCGAAGGAGCCAAGCCATTGGGTTTCTTCTCTAAAAAGCTAACTGCAGCGCAACATAATTATTCGACTTATGACCGTGAACTTTTAGCTGTATATTCTGCCATAGTTCATTTTCGATACATGCTGGAAGCACGATCTTTTATTGTTTATACTGATCATAAACCTCTAACCTTTGCGTTTGCTCGGACAAAGGATTCTAAAGCATCCCCTAGACGTTTGAGGCAACTAGATTTTATCTCGCAATTCTCCACCGACATTCGATATGTCACTGGAAAGGATAATTTCATAGCCGATGCTCTATCCCGTATAGAGGAGATAACACTTCCGTCTACAATCGACATGGAATCCTTAGCTGACGCACAAACTACTGATCTCGGCTTCCCAGAAATTTTGGCTAACATGGAGAAAAATTCCTTGCTACCAAAACAATTTCCTATTCCAAATTCTGGTAAACTTTTGTTTTGTGATACTTCTACCTCTAAAATTCGACCTATTGTTCCTTCTACCTTTTGTAAAGTTGTTTTTGATGCTGTCCATGGATTATCACATCCAGGCATTCGAGCAACCATAAAGCTCATTTCCCTTCGCTATGTCTGGCCGAATATGAACAACGATATTAAATTATGGTGTCGCACATGTGTGCACTGTCAATAAACGAAAGTCCATAAGCATACTGTCACACCTTATGGTAACTTTACCCTCCCTGAAGGTATGTTTAAACACACACATATTGATCTTGTTGGCCCTTTGCCAACTTGCCGTGGTTTCACTTACTGTTTAACAGTTGTTGACCGATTTACTCGATGGCCCGATGTTATTCCTTTAACCGATATAACTGCGGAGACAGTTGCTAAAGCATTATACTTTAACTGGATTGCGCGGTTTGGTACCCCAGTGCGTGTTACCAGCGACCAGGGAAAACAATTTGAATCGTCACTATTTCGAGCTTTTGCTTCACTTTTTGGCATTCAAATCCATCGTTCTTCTGCGTAGAATCCAAAATGCAATGGGATGGTTGAACGCCTACATAGACCATTAAAACAGGCCATTATGTGCCTATCGCATCTCACTTGGGTTGATGCGATATACCTTAAAGCGTCATCTGCAGAGCTTGTCTATGGTGAGACAATTCGTCTACCTGGGGACTTTTATGATGATACTACCCTTCCTCCATTGACAGCAGCTTTTATTGAAACTCTCCATAATGTCATCCGGGAAACACGTCCATGTGCTACTTCTCGTCATGGTATATCCAAGTTATATGAGCCGAAAGACTTCGAGACTTGCAGTCATGTTTTTCTCCGTCTCGATGCAGTTCGTCGCTCCTTGCAACCTCAGTACGACGGACCATTTCAGGTTGTCAAGCGTTTACCAAAAGACTTCGTAATTTCTGTCAACGGTACTAAAAAAACTGTGTCCATCGACAGACTGAAACCAGCATATTTATTATGTACGGATAGTGACAACACAGTTATTTCAACGACAACCACTCCAATGCGTCCCAGCACAACTGTCACTCGTTCCGGTAGAAAAGTACATTTTCCTAAACGATTCGTCTTCACTGATTGAAGACTAGGAGGGGAGTGATGTGGTGACTCCATGTTCATAAATATTTTCACCTCCAAAATTTCCCTGTTTTGGATTGGCAACACTGTCTGTTTATGTCCGCGTGTTTCGTTTCTTTTTGCTAGCTGCGACGATGTTTTTCGCTTAGCTAGAGGCAATTAGCAATATGATTAGTATGTTGTAAATAAAGTGTAAATAATATAAAAATTATATTTCCTTGAACATCGGTACATCAACATACGCCTCAAAATACTAAAGTTTCCCGGTCACACCCAGGCTGTGGAGAGGTGCGTCAAAATTGTGACAAAGGCATAGAATAGAGTATGTGGACATGAATCTAGAGATGGCTATATC
Source organism: Dolomedes plantarius (assembly GCA_907164885.2). Taxonomy (NCBI): domain Eukaryota; kingdom Metazoa; phylum Arthropoda; class Arachnida; order Araneae; family Dolomedidae; genus Dolomedes; species Dolomedes plantarius. The sequence goes on along the minus strand of OU015502.1, from coordinate 58,082,695 downwards.
CGAGCAACACTGGAGTCTAGATCTGTTATGCATCATTTCTCAAAACAATCAGACGTTAAATATGTATAGATATAAAAAAGAAAAAGTAAAAAACAGAGTAAGCCAAATAATCCTACTCTATGGAAAATCTTTGTAAATAGATGTAAATATAATGTAAAGACCACACCCAACAATTGGATGGTTGGTTGGGTAGGTTGTGGGTGGAACTCGACGGGCAACCATCTCCGCTTGGGGAGTTCTGGGACGTTTTGTTCTAGCAAATCGAAGGAAAAGGTCGACAGTGAAATTTGTGAAAAATTGCTAAATTTCTGCTTTTTCAAAGACGTTGCGCGAACAGAAAAAATTAGATTTATGATCAGAATATAATTTATTTAGGTCATTTAAAACATACAACAAGCATAAAAACTTAAAGCATGTTTATTTTCAAAGTTTTAACTAACAGAAAAAAATTGCAAATATATCGGGAATTTTGCAATTTTTCATAAACTTCAAGTACGATGCGCGAATGGAAGATGTTAACCGATTTTAATTTTATGCCGTTTTACTTCTTATTACAATAGGCAACTTTTCCGCATTAAAGCGTTTCGGAAAGAAAATATTTATTTTTTTCGACCCACCCTACTATACATTTTCCTATTTCACAAAAAAAGGCCATTTATCATTTTCAATGTCTCTTCGAACTGTGCGTTTTGGTACTTCATTTAAAATTATGAGTAGGGAAGATCCGTGTAATATGGACCCCCTAAGCAAGAATGCTCATAGAACTTAAATTATTAAAAAAAATTCAATTTGTTCGCTGCTCATTACAATTGTATAGCTGCATGGTTAAAACTTGGTAAAGTACTCTGGTAACTATTAATAAGTGCATGAAATATTTTTTTTCGTGCCAGTGGTCCATATTACACATGCGTTCGTGTAATATGGACCGAGCGTATGTGTAATATGGACCACTGACACGAGAATAAAAAGTATGATATAGAATGAAAGACTGACGCACAAAACTGTGCTTTCGTAAATTCATTTCTAGTACAGCTGTCATCACAATAATAGTGTGTCGAGTTGGTTATGTTGGCGCAAGCTTCGATGCACCCATGAGTAGCATTTCTCGCATCTGATACAGTCTTCCTCCGTACTCTCCCCGCAGAATGCGCAGAAAGCAAACGGTTCAGTAACTTGATTCGCAGCTGTCTACTGGCCGGAGGTTCCTGGGGATGTCCCTACTGAGACCCTTGAAGCTTCAGGGCGTTTTCGCTCTGTCTCCTTCTGTGCAGGCATCTCTTTTTGAGCTATATTTGTTATACTTTCCTATTTACGACTCTGTAGGATATCCAGCTTTGGTCGCTTCTTTTTTCTGTTTTTCTGCAACGGCCCATTTGAACAGGGATGAAGTCAGAACAGTGGCCTCTGAAGTGTTTCCCTTTCTCTTTCCTAGGATTCTTTGTACGCAACGAGGAAGGGGACTGATGTCTTCCACTGAGAACATTTTACGACTAACGGAAACCGGGATGTTCTCCTGGACTACATCTTCTGAAGTTGGCTCTTCGGAAACAGACGTGTTCTGCTGGACTGTAGCGTCAATTGTTGGATCGATGGGAGCTACATTTTCTGGCAAGTGGTCTTTGGTCTCGTCTTGTAATGTGACTCGTGGTGGGTCTTTATCAAAAACTTCGGATGGAGCGCAGTCGAAATCTTGAAAAACAAGGTGATTGACAGACGAAATCTCACCTCCACGGAAACCATTGGCAGCGGTTTCAAGAGATATCGACCGTGCATAAGCCTTCCCAAACGGTACAAACAACTGGAATTTTGAAACGGCCCGTCCACCATGTTCACTAATCCACTTGTCCATCTCTTGGGAATAGTAGACGCTTAATGGACGAAAGAAAGCGAGGTCCAAAGGCTGTATTCGATGAGCAGTATGCAAAGGAAGTGATAGTATAACCACTCCTGCTTCTAGGACTAATTCTATAGCCTCGAGAGTTTGAGTGCGGGACACATGTCCGTCGATAATTAACAGAACCTTCCTGTTATTGTCAGGTTAGTGAAACTAATGAAATAATTCAGCCAGTCACTAATGAGCTCTACCGTCATCCAACTTTTTTCCTGGCATTTGAAAAGATTTCCTGGAGGAGCTCCTGCTTCCAGCTCCGACTCCCATCGCATACGGGTAAACAACGCCATCGGTGGGATGAAGTGATCAACAGCACTCATTGTGCAGACAAATGTGACGTTCTTTCCATTCTCTGCATATAAACTAAAAACACAATTTCATAATCGTCCAAATGAAATCACAAATGTACAAGTCACCTCCTGCTATGGATAACAATAATATTCACTAAAGGAAATGGGATGGTTCTGCTATCTAGTGGTGAACAGAATAATTTCCACATGGTCCATATTACACGATGGTCCATAATACACGGATCTCCCCTATATACAGTGGACGCTCGTTAATTCGAACTCGAAGGTTCTCAGAAAAAAGTTCGAATTATCCGATGTTAAGAGAAAATATATAACTTTAAATGTGTATCACTGAAGAAGAAACTCTCCTAGTATGTATAACACCAGAAAATATATTATACTATGTTATCTAAAGTTAAACATATTAAAAAGCAATACAGACTTACCTTAATCATAAAAAGAAGCAGAAGACATGCAGTATAAAGTAAACTTTTATTAAAAACATGAATCACACTTTGGGGAAAAACTGTAAAATGGATGTTTGGTTCTGTTTATGATGCCTACATTGTTCAGCCAGCTTCTCGATTTCAAGTAAACATTTCAATTCATTTTCAGAGGAAGCTTCCATCTGAATAAATGCTTTCAGAGTTTTAATAGAGTCCATTATGGCCGCATTAAAAATATCTTTCGGCAGGCAAGTAGAAAAAAGCCCTGGCAGTTTCCTACCGAAATTAATGCATACGTCTTCGTTTACATCAGAGCTTTTAGCTACATACAGTTTGATAAGAAATATTTTGCCTTGACTTAAATCGAGAAAACCATCCATCACTGCATTCAAAATCTTCAATACCCATTCGACTTGCCAATTCATCAGCCTTCGTCAGCACTAGGGGTCCATTTATCGGAAAATTTCGAGATCTAACATCCTGGAGCCGTAGCAGTAGAGCTCTCTCTAGAACTTCTTGGGACGCATTTCCCATGCGTTTCCTTCCTCTAGCAAATTTTGATTTTTCCCATGAATCTAAAATTGACTCTTTGTTTTTCAAATTTGTTGACAAAGCATTTTTTTAATTCCATAGTCAGCTGCTAACTTTGTTTTATATTCGCCATTCTCTACTTTCTTTAAAATTTCTACCTTTGTCTCCAAAGTTAGGGTTTTATACTTTCCACGTGTAGACATCCTGAATTTTTACACGTTCACACCGCACAATGAGGAAGAAAAACTAGACCACATTAACTTGTCTGCACTATAGTTATAACTGACGCAGCTCCCTAGAATCTGGAGTAAAAACTGGTTTTTCTGAAATTCTAAGAAAATCGATCCAAATAAAGGAAAATTGCTTTTTCTGTTTAACACTAATAAGAAGGACAATAGCTACTAACGTTTAGCGGACATGCGATAGTCTAGGAATGCAGGCATATGCCTCTTTACACAGAAAAGTAATTTTGACACACAAAATAATAAATACAGCATGTATTTTCTCCATTAAACGAGGAAAAAGATTTTTTTTTGTCAAATTTTTAGTTCGAATTTACCGAAGTGATAAAAATTTAGTTCGAATTAATGAGATATTTTTAACATTAACTCCAATACAAGTTTTTTGGGGCCTTTGAATTAGTTCGAATTAACCGAAAGTTCGAATTAACGAGCGTCCACTGTATGCAAATAAAGATACATTACTTTCTAGAAATAGTTATGTACATGTGTACGAACGAACACTAGTTGCAGCCACTGAGCACATGTATTCAAACGGAAAATAACATGAATGTGGCAGATGAAAAGTCTTTACATATTCTTCCTCAGAATTGTTAACGGTTAAGGTAGGTTAATGAAATGAAATAAAACAAGACAATTGTGAAGGAAATCTGCTATGGATATAAGCCTGCTTCAATGGTGAGTAGAAATTGCTCCAAGTGTTAGCTTTAATTATTATACTTATTAGCTTTAATTGTATACTTATATTAGCTTTAATTGTATACTTATTTTTGAAACCTGAAGGGATTGTTATTTCTCTCCTCCAATAGAGAAATGGGTGAAGAAGGTATTTTTACCAAGTATTTTACATTTGTCATTTAAATTTTATATACGTTTTTCCTAGAAAACTTAGTCATAAATTATGTGACCAATATTAAATTCCAAATATCACTTTGAAATATTTACAATTTTAAGTTCAAAGGTACACTCATGTCCATAAATTAGGGATAATTGAGAATCATACGAAAATCGAACTCTAAAGTAAAAATTTCACCTGTACATTTATCACACACATCTTCAAGAATATGCAAATTACAGGAAGACACCAGATGGCGCCGATAGTACGTCACAATGACGAGAGTGTAAGAGAGGGATATATAAGGAATGGTGGCAAAGAAGTAAAATTGGTAATTTTTGTAAAGTTGACATTTATAGGCAGACAAATCTCCCCACTATTCAAAATTATCTTCAAAATCTTGCTATTAACTTCTATAAAGATTTACCAAATGATCTTATTAAAAATCTTGCCGATTACGACCCTGCTGACCCAGCAAACAAGAAACGGCCCTGTGCCATTCTTGCTCATAACTTTGAATAATTTGTCCTGTTCTTTGTTCGCTCAGTCTCTTTTCCCCATGTTTTATCTTGTACTATCGAAGCTTTTGTTTTCCCCATTTTCTATTTTTATTCCTACTTTCGTTTTTTAATTGATCACTGAAGTTTTATGCATTGCTATATCAGCGTACAGTGGAGGGCCCAGCCCATGTACTGTAGTTGCCACTACTCTTCCTGAAGCTCCTGAAGTAAAATTTTTCACAAGCGTTCTGTAAGCCGCTCAGTGCCATAACCGAATAGTTATGACACAGAAGACGCATGTGGATGATTTTTTTACGTGGTAGAATATTATTTATTGGCCGCCTGGAATGTGGGCGTACGTATATGGAAGTATCCGAGGAACTTGGAATTCTCCAAAATGTCATCTCTTGGCTTGGCAACGATTCCAAGATGATCGAAATGTCTGTAGACGTTACAGTACAGGTCGCCCCCGAGTTACAACTCCGAATGAAGACAGGTATTTGGCAGTAACTGCCAAAAGAAGCAAACGGAGCACAGCATCCGACCTGTCTCGTCAGCTATCTGCAGCCGCAGGTGCCAGAGTTTCAAGGCAAACCGTGTACAGACGTTTGGGAAATATTGGTCTATATGCTCGCAGGCCTGTCAGATATTCCGCTCACGGCAACTCACTGTCGGCAGCGATTAGCCTGGAATAGAGAACATGCAATGTGGACATCGTCACAGTGGGCTTGTGTGATGTTTTCCGACGATTCCAGGTTTAGCTTGCAGTCTGATTCACGTCGGACTTTCATATGGAGAACGCCAGGTACCCGTTATCACCAAGACAACGTCATTGAACGACACCGTTACGGTGGTGCAGGATTGCTCGTTTGGGGTGGAATTATACTGGGCTCCAGAACAGATCTGAATGCTCAAATCGGAACCGTGAGCGGCCACATTTATCGGGACATCATTCTGTAAAAACATGTACGTTTGTTTAGGGGTGTAAAGGGCGCAGAATTTGTGTTTATGGATGACAACGCCCGTTCTCACCGAGAAAACATCGTAAACGATTGCCTTCAATTTGAGGTTATCAACCGTATGGAATGGCCAGCATTCTCACCTGACTTGAATCCGATAGAACATGCGTGGGACATGCTTGGCGGACGAGTTGCAGCCCGTCAACCACCTCCTGCATGTGTTCCGGAACTCGGGAGAGCATTGCTTGCTGAGTGGAGTAATCTTCCCCAAGATCAGCTTGATAATTTGATACTCAGCATGCCTAGGCGTTGTACGGACTCTATTTCATCGCATAGGAGACATACAATGTATTAACCATCATACCAACCCCAGTGGCAGAAAGTTTTATAGCTGTCTGCGACAAGCTTTTAAAATTTCATAATGTGTCTGCAAATTTTGCGTGTAATTTTATCAAATAAATAATAAATTAAACCAGCTATTTTTTATCATTTTATTTAAAACATGGTAAGCATGATGCATTCTCATTAATTTTGCTTATAACTTTTGAAGTTACAAAGCGTTTCATCATCTCACTTCTTGTAGGGTTTCTAAAATGATGAAGAGCCATACATGGACAATAAAGCTGCTTTTAAAAATCTTTTGGTACCTATATAACCAGATGGGAGCCCATTCAGTTGAATAAAAACCCTCTTATTATTAGTGCCCACTTCTTCATCTTTCGATCTCAGCCTATGTTTACCAACGACATCAATTACAGACCCCCAAGTCTCACAGCTTCAGAGACTGGCATTGAAATAACGAAAACAAGTAACTTTAGAAATGTAGGAAGTTTTTCCTTCAGTTCATGGAATGTAATTTTAAATAAATGCTTCAGATCTGGTGCATCACCCTCAGTAACAATTGTGTATACTCTATTGCACATCCATTCATTGAATATCTGATATTCAAACCACAGAGTCTTTCTTAAGTCCACGGAAGACTCCACAAAAGGTAACACATTTAAAATGACATTGAAGCTATCTTCAGTGAGTCCCTTGTTTGAGTTTGCTTCCTCTATGCTAACATTGTTTTTTGGATAAACCTAAAAGTTATAGTTGAACAAAACACTGCTCTGGTCAATGACAGAAAAAAATGTTGGTTTACCATCTGATTCAGTTTCACAGAAATATAAACTGAACTGTTCAATTAGAGCTTTTACATAGTTTGATAGGCATAAGAAATTACCTCTTAGCTCATCACATTCACTAGCTTTGTGTTGTGATCTCAGACTCTTTAAGCTAATTGGTTTCTCAGGAAGGGGAACGGCATGGTATGTACTGGAAATACCACTATTTGATGAAGCAAACATTTCCAGTGCTATTGATAACAACAAAAGAGGTACGTAATGCTCTGCGTACTGCCACAAAAAAAATGTCCGAGAGTTGTGGACAATTTTTAAAACATTTTATTGGTGCAGACAAAGAATGTCCGAAATTTGCGGACAATTTTTGAAATTGTTTTCATTAGTGCAGACAAAAACTGTCCGCAAGGGGTTTTCTATGTCCGCGACGACGTCGCCGTGTCGCGGTGTTTCTGCCACTGGGATACCAACTATGTAAAATTTAGTTTTTGTAAAGGAGATATTTTTTACAATTGCTCCATGGAGCGAAAATCGTAGTTTTTATGAATGGTATCATACATACACCATCGTTTTGTTCTTTATCTTTTGTTTAATAAATGGGCTTTATGAATAAGTCACGTTTGTTTCGTTTATGAACTTTTATTTGCCGGAGCTGGCATTTTCCTTAATTTATGGACATGAGTGTATAATGAGAATTCAATTAATTTCAGATTTTCTAGTCCCCTCCCCCGCATCATTATCATCAATGCACGAAATGGGACCTACCATGGATTCACAGAGGCCCACACTTCCCAGTGTGTATATATATATATATATATATATATATATATATATATATAAATATAATCCCATTCGTGAGTATAGACCGCAGACGACGGCTATTTCGTTAACGCACCAATCGCAGCCGCTTCTTACTCACGGCACTATAGTTTCCTCACGTTTAATTCTAAAGCAGCAAACTTCTGTGTTTGTTAGTTATGATGCTGATACATTTCGTATTCACGATCATAGAACCCAAATTGTATATATGCAAGAATACTAAGGGAGGATTTGAACCTCTACATTTTTCTTCACAATTACGATTGAAGTCTCGTTTCCAGTCTACAGTAGTCACGATACCACTATCGCATTTTCTAATGCCACAGATATACGACGTCGATATACTGGGATTACATATATAGTGCTTTATTTTCCAACAATTTATTTTCCAAGAGCGAACGGTAATGAGACGATGGCTAGGCTGAAGCCTACCGGTGCTAACGTATTAGGCCTGGCATCGTGAAGGATATTTCCTTATTTCTCTTTTTGGTAACTTTGCTCTTTTTTTGTCTTTTCTCTGACTTTTAGTTCGGGTCTAGTTACCACTTTTTTCTGACAGTAATCTAGATCTCGCCAATTTTTGACAGTTATTTTGCAAATAGTTAAACTATCACTTTTTATTAACAGATATAAGCTACAAGTATTTTCAGTTCGCTGAAACTGGTGGCACTTCCGTAAATGTTAAACAATCGTAGAAACCCCGAGACCTGTGAGCTCGGGGGAATTTGAAATTAAAGAGGTCCAGGCCGTGTATCCTGCACCTAACGACCACCGTCCTACGGTGCTGCGGATGCTGAGGCCCTCCTTGACTCTCGTCTGTGGCTCGACGAACTCGTGAATCATCTCTGCCCTTGTAGGGGAACGATTGTAGAGAGGGATGCCTCCGGATTGAAAATTGATTATTCCCAGCCTACCTGCGGCCTGCACAACGCAGATGAGAGGTGTTCAGAATGATTACTGTCAAGTCTATTGATACCCCAGACCAATCGAGGATGATGGTTTTTTGATGGATCGACCTCAAGACTATCATACTGATTTTTGCTTAATCGTCTGCTAGGGTAAACGCTAGGGTGGTTCGAAAAAAACTTTTTCTTTAATTCCAGATCGCTAGTGTGCAGAAAAGTTGCCATTGGTATAGACGTTAAAAAAGCACTAATTATTATTTTTTTATTAATTTGTCTTCCGGTCGCGCAATGCCATCGAAGTTAGCAAAAAACTGTGAAAAACCTTAATTTTTCATAATTTTTTAAAGCACGCCAGATGGTTTTAATTGCGTTCCTATACCATGAATTAACTACTAAAAGTATGTAAAATCAATATATTTGCACTTATTATATATTTGTTTTATATCTTCCGGTCGCGCAACATAGTACAAAATGAGTAAAATTAGTAGTTTTTGCAAAATTTCAAAGTTTGACTGTTTAGTACATTTTAATCATACGACTTTTAGAGATGCTATAGTTTAATTCTATTAGAATATTATATTAAAAATCCAAGCATATAAGATAAACTTTGATATTCAAGTGGAATTCGGTCGCGCAACTTCGTCAAATACAGCAGAGTAGCCTACCTGGACAGAGAGGCGAGGTGTACGTGACGAATGCCAGCGATGCGCTGGCAGCCGGTAGCAGCCATTATCGTTGTCTGACAATTTTGTTGTTTCACAATGTTTCCTTTCAGATAATTTAGAAATTTTCTAATAGTAAATATTTGGTAATTTTTTTGTTTCAATATTCAATTGTTGGTGCAGCTCTTCGTTCATTTTATTTACAAAACGACCCAGAACTCACCACGGGGAGGTGGCTGCACTTCGAGTTCCACCCACACCCTACCCAACCAACCATCCAATGTAGGGTGTGTTATTTACAGTATGCAAACATTTATTTCGCTTTCTCTCTCTTTATGTTTCTTTTCTAGTCTTTATCTATCGATAAACATCGAAATTCGGATTTATGTGAAAAATTTGGCATCCCTGAGCGTGACAGTAATGTAGTTCTACTATAGCCGTCTCTGGAACTGTGTCCACACACTTGAAGCTTCGGTCACTAGCTTAACGCATCTTTCAACTGCCTGTGTATGGTATGGGAAAGCATCTATAATTATAACAGGCTTGAAGTCATTGCTCACATAATGTTTTATCTCTTCATTAGTCAATGTTCTTAACAGTGGAGGAAGAGTCAGTGTACTGGTGTTCCATTTGATAATTTCGGTATAGTCTTTAGCTTCAAAGTTTAGGTTTGGTGGTTTAAAGATTCTGATAAAGTCACTTTCAGATATTGCTTGCTTTCCCTTCATGATACGCTTAAAGCCCATCTCCCGGATATGGTTTCTTTCATCAGTTACCATAGCCAAAAGTAAATTATCGGGATGATCAAAGTAAGCATTCCGTTGTAAAACGGGATAAACAACTTCAAGCAGCTCTTCTGGTAAGTACCTTGTAGATTAAATAGTTTTGTAAACATGTATAGGCCCATCTGTGAATTTGCGGTTTATTTTTATGGCAAACCACATAGGCATATAACATTTGAGAATGAATGTGACAATTTCTCTCAGATTTTCAGAAGGGCTTGACACACTGATGCAGAGGCGCAAAACTCGGTTTGCAGTAGTAAGCCATCTTGAATGTGACATTGGGCCAGGATCACGTACTACAAAGTCTTCTGAACAATGCCTGACTTGATGACTTCTGATATCTCAAGCAAGTACAATTGGTCCTTGCTAAGAATACGCTTGTCAACTTTGGAATCTCACAATCAATAGGATTAAAATCAATAACTGGTAGTCTTTCACAATCAGGTAGGGCCTTTCTAATCTATCCGGAATATCCTATTGGGCCTGTTGTATTTCCATCTAAGTGTTGGAAAAGGTGGCGGGATGGCAGTTCGTTGTAATGGCTAAGACAAATACTCCATTGTAAAGGTCTTCCCACATGTATCTCTATTTGTCGAATTACACCATTTCTTAAGCCCATATTAATAACAGTACCGTCACATCCAACAACTTCCCATTTGTCATGTAAAAAGCCATTTTCTGATAAATAAGACGTGATGCTTTTGGCTATGTCGGTTGCTAAGCTTGAAGAAGGACAAGTGTCCTATGTAAGTGGAGCCTGGATCCTGAATTAAAGAGTAATGCTCCTCCTTATAGGTTCTGCGAAAGTGTTTTCTGCCAGTTTTTTCAATTGACAATGTATTGTCTTTTCGTCCATTAAAGTAAAGACCATACATTTCTAAACTTATATCACCTTGCAAACTAGCTCTCACACAAGTTTTTTCTCTTCGGACTTTACTCTTGTCTACAACATAAGAAATATCCGATTCATTAATCAACCCAACATCTTGCAGTACACTTGAAGCAATAGCAGCCGTAGCGTGATCCGATACGCCATATCGGTCACTCGTCACGGCGCGGCATTCGCCACGTCGTAAAAAAGTATTTTTTGAACCACCCTAGTAAACGCACCAGTAATGGGCTGGTTAAGAGAAAAATTGAAGTAAATCTGAATTTTCACAGCTATAGATAAAGCAAACTGGTCCAATTTTTTTAACTGTCATTTTAATAACTGTCTTACATCTGTAGTAGCAATTGGAGCGCACTGGTTGCATTCATAATATATATATATATATATATATATATATATATATATATATATATATATATATATATATATATATATATATAAATAATAACCAACCTGATGCACCTATAATGGGCCATTATATTATCCAGTGTACCCATAATGGGCCATCAATATCGCCCATCACAACATTAATGGGCCATCTATTTAAACTGTTATAGAACAAAAATCAATTCTATAAAATCATAAAATTGGAAAGAAAAGGAACTGAAAACATGATGTATATTTTTAAACCGGTTTATTCACTTTATAACTACAGTACAACTACTCTAAATGTATAAAAACTGAAATATAAATTTATTAACTTAAACATCTAAAATTAAATTTATTTAAAATTGTGGTTAATGTTGCCGGTGATGCACCGTTTTACTTGTCAATGTTAGTATGTTGTTGCAAATATTGACAGTTCCGAAAAAATAATTTGTACCAGTACACGGGCTGGCCCAATACAGGGACAGTGTAATAATTCGTGATCCCATAATGGGCCACGCTATTTTGAGAATGGAATCTAAGTGTTTTGTCATTTAATCACTGTACAATTTGAATTATACATACTATCGTAATGAATAATAGTTTAAGTCAATAAACAGGCATTATAGTACTTAAATAAAACTTTTTGAAAAATTCACTTACCTTAACAGATTTCTTAAGCAGACGTTAAAACAAACAAAAATTTTCTTCTCTCTAGCGGAATACACCTTACACTTCGCACAAAGTAAAGGAATGAACTGAAAATCTAATGCTAAGGGATCCTCGCAGGTAGTAGCCAATGACCCCCACCCCTGCCACTGCCTAAGGTAACAATAGACCCTTAATTTCTCGACATTTCTAAAGGGTGGCTCATTATAGGGGCGTGTCCCATTATTGGTGCATTTACCCTACCGTAATTTTTTTTTTTAAACCTGCCACATTAAATAGTTGTCAATTTATTTTTATTTATTGCTATTATTAGTATTTTATATATATATATATATATATATATATATATATATATATATATATATATATATATATACATATATATATATATATATATATATATATATATATATATATATAAATATACATAGATATATATATATTATTTTAATTATTATTATTATTATTTTAGCTTTTAAGTCAACACTTTTCTTTTAATCCTGAGAATGTAAATATAGCCCCAAAAAATTATCCATTCCGAAGTTATGGAGCCCGGCTATCTGGTGACTCGTTAATGTACCATGTCTATATGTCTACGGTGATAATGCTACATTTAGGCATATAATAAATTGTAATCTTTTGTCCTAGAACACTTTTAATTGTGTAATTGTATTTACTTTAGTTTTTAAACAAAAAATGGAATACCCCAAAGATAAATCGTTAACTTTTATTTTTAAAACATTTAATTGCTCTTTAAAGTTCAAAAGGACAAAATTGTTTCTGTACGAATACAAGCAATATTAATTTTTTTTTAAATAATTAGGAATTTTAGATTTTTTAGCTCCCTTAATATCCGTGAAGTCCGCGTATAAAGCGTGAAATTGTACATTGTTGCACATTAAAAACCAATATTTCAAAAGAATTAGTACGTTCTATTCATGATCTCGTATTAACCGTTCTCGTATTACGTGGGTTCTATTGTATTTTGTCATTTTTATTACATTCAACATCAACACTTCTTCTGTAATCATGAGAACAGAAATATAGCCGCAAAAAATTATCCTTACCAAGGATATGGATCTCTGCTCTCCGGTGTCTCGGTAACGCCGCATGACAGTGTCAAATTTCAAATTATCTTAAGTTGCTCAAAAATGTGGAATATGAAATTTGTACTGCACTTAAAGAGAATTAAAAGAGACTTCAGCAATATAAAATCTAAAAACAATCTGAATTTTTTAAGCAGTCAAATATGATGAGAATGGGGAAGTACATCGAAAATTCCCAATTGTTACTTGAGAATACTATGGAAAGAAACTTTAATATTTTGATTATTATGAACAAAATTATCTACGAACTGAAAAACAACAACAACAAAATCGTAAAAATCTAAAAGTTTCAAAATACTACAGTACAGTCTTATACTGTCAATAAACAGCGTGTTTTTAGCTTCGCTATTTGTTTTCCGGATTTTAATTTGTGCACAGTAGATAATGTCTGTTACGTATTCTTCATTATGTCATCAACATTGGTAAATAAATATTGAAAACTTTTTGTGGTGAAATTCGCTGAACAGTTACTTTAATTGAGTAAACCCGTCGCGACCGCCCAGAAAACCTTTCACCGCCCCCTTGGGGGGTGGCACCCAACAGGTTGGGAAACACTTATGAAAGGTATTCCTACACCTTTGAAAAGGCATTTTCGATCAGCAATCGATTTCATACTTATACAATAATATCAAAACCTTATCTTTTATTCCCAATTCTGTTCGAATTATGTTACTCTCTTGACTAAGTAACAACAATTTTGAATACAGTTGTCAAAGAATTTTATAACCGGAACTAACTTTTTCTGAAATTGAATTTTTTCATCATTTCTCTTTACGCAAAACATCCTACAGTTAAAAGTTATGAATGAAATTCTTTAAAAAGTTGCAGAGTTGCTTTTCAAATATTTATAAAAGGAATATAACTACGCTCAACATTGCAGATAAATCGATTTTTTGTTTACTTAAGAGTTGAGAATTACAATGAATTTTCTGTAATTGTTCTATACCTCAGTACTTAAACTGCCACAGCTTCTGAGATAACCAGAATAGTATATTGGGAACACTATTACTTAGGGAAAGTTATTATATTGATCCTCTAATTCATAAAATAATATATTTTTTTTTTAGTTATGTTTTGCTGAAATATAAAATTTGCACCCAGTTTATACACTTATGTCAGTGTAACAGTTACATTTTTTATACATTTTCCAAGCTTTAACTTAGATATCATTATAAAAAAATAGATGAAAAGACAAAATAAAATAAATAATAATAAAAATAAATAAATAAATAAAAATCGAAAAATCACCTCAGAAAGTGTACGGTTAATTTAATGATTTGAAATTAAAATACGCTATATTTTTAGATCTAATAGCGATCTTTTAAAATATTTAAAATGGATAAATTTTCTTTTATCAAACCTTTTAAAAAGAAAAAGATATAAGACTTGAATAAGAGATATCTTTTCAGCTCTCGTACCAAATGCATCCATAAAAAATCAGATAAAGCTAAAAATGCCAAATAACAGAACTTTACAAATCCTTTATGTTTTACTTTCATAAACACAGTATTTAATTCTAAACTATTAGTTTCAGTGCTTATTTCAAATGATTTTAACAGAGAACTTTGAACAAACAAAAATATTCTCTTGAGAGTGAAGAGGGACTCGAGATCTTTCAGAAACAGAAATGAGGTTTGCCGAAACTTAAGTTGAAATCCACTACTGCATTTACATGACGTGCGTAGAAACCATTTTTGTAAAGAATAGATTTAGCATATTTATAAAAACCCATACTCAAAGATATCATCCAAAGCAGAAGCAAAAATTCGGCCGTAAATCTTTTTGCTTTTCTATCAAAATTCCCTTTTTCTTCAATCGATGAGAGCTTTAGCTAGCTTTATATCTTCTAAATTTAGGAGATGAGAAAAGAAGTTTGCATATTTTACCTAAACTATTTTTATTTTCAAGGTTTTTTTCATACGAAAAAAATAAAAACATGTTCTCTTAAAGCCCATATGTTACGAAAAAATGGTCTACATTTTTTGAATAAAAGAAAAGATGAGACTATACTCTCAAAACCGGAAAAAAATTTGAAGGTATATTATAAAGCAAACTCCAGGTTACGCACGACCAGATGAAGTTCTTGTATTAAGGGTACATGTAAAATGTTTAGTTAAGTAATACTTTTTAGGGCATGGGTAGTGAATAGTAACTTTTAAACCACCTCGAAATTACAATCTATCTAATAACTATACGCAAGCATTGGATAACAGTATTTCAATTTTTATATCAGCCAAAAATTTTGTTGGGATATTGATAAATTGATTAATTTCTAACGTTGTAACAAGTTTCAATTAATATCATAAATGATTTATGAAGTCATGAAATTTAGCTGGTGAAATTCAATCATAGAAGAACGAAACGTATTTTTCATTTAAATGGCCCAACAACAACAATAAAAAATACCTGCAGTTAATAACTCTCGTGTTTATTGCCAATCTTTTCAACTGGTGCCACCATTAAAAGATTTAGCTAATAAAATCTTAGGTTCCTTGTCTTGAAAAATACTAGCAGATGTTGAAAAAAAAATTACCCATTCCATAATTCAAAATAAAGTGATTAACGAACTGAAACAAATCAATCTGGCCCTGGGTGCATGTTTATATAGGATATATCATTTGTACATAAGGGTCGGAGTCTGATTTGGCGAGGTTCCACCTGAATTTTTACCGAGCATCACCAGGGGCGGGGTCGTACCTTCGCCCACCCTTTATGAACTCGTAGAGAGACTTTCCGGTCTACGGATTTAACGTACCAATATCCTAGACCAGGAGGTATTTAATGATGCTTGTCGGTATTCGACCTGAGCACACTCCGAATCGAAAGCCAACGCGCTACTACTCTAGCCCACATTGATTTTGATGAAATTAATGGAAAACGTTTACATTAGTCTTTTGATTAAGTTGACTGACAGGTTTCATGTAGATCTTAAGTTATGTTAACTGGCAAAAAATCAAGCAACAAAGGCATGGAAACAGGTGACATGCACTTTGCTAATTTAAGTTCAGTAACGAAAGGGATGCTTGAAAGATACTGAATTTATTTAAGATCTTGCCAATGATAATAATTAGTTCCATTTATGGTGTAATTTATTGCATTTCTAAAAGCGATTTTGTTCAAACTTTTGTTCTAAAAGCGATTTTGTTCAAAGTGATTGCGTAGGTAGCTGCACTACGTGGCCTGCTATCTAGGCAATTTTTTGGGACATTCTGAAACTTATTGTCACTTACAGATATTTTTGTCATTAATATGAGCAAGAAAACATTTGTTGGTATCACTCTTCTATAATGATGTTTCCTGAATTTATAAGCCGCAACGGTAACCACGGCACAATGAGGAGTTGGCAGTTATGATACTCTACTCTCTTTGATTAAATCTGCTGTGTACTAAGCCTATTGAATCCACTCACCTCAATGTTAACCTATGCATAAAATGTGTCTACTATTTACAGCTACATAAATGCTGAAAATGCAATAAAATTGGTATTTTCAGATAGCCTGAACTTTTCTATCCCTTGCAACAAGATTAATTTTATAAATTTCTTTCACCAAAGGAATTGATGAGCGTTTGAAACACACTACAACAGATTTTTTCTCAGAATAATTTAAATTTTAAAATATTATTTGCATTTTCAAAAAACGAAAAATGCCCCAAAGTGTAAAATTTCTTTCTCTGTTACGGAGTACAATTGAAAAAAAAATCTTTCAATCCAATTCGGCAATCTTTGGAAGCATTTTCTCCATAGGTAAACACTAAGTTGAGCGAATCGAATAGGGTAAATACATAGGAGCTGTAAGCGAATAACTTTTACAAATGACAGGCTAGGTTTTTGCAGTGACTACAAGACATTTCCCAGTGACTGCATTTCACAGTGACTACAAGAACATTTTTGCGAAATTATAAAATTAATACGGAACACAGTCGATCATTTCAATTTTTTAGTCTTCTTGTTATTTGAATTGTGTTTAAAGATCAATTAAAGTAACATCTAAGTTCTACCATTCTTACAAAAGAGAAAGATAAAGAGATGTTCAGAAGTTTATTGAATGAAACTCATATGTTACTAGCAGATTTTAACATAAAATTTAATTTGTTTATATTACATTTTATAATTCAAATACATTTATATTATCGATATAAAATATTTTGGTTCATTAAAAGCGGAATTTCACGTGCATTTGAAGGACGCAAAGGGAGAGTAAAGCCAATCAGTCCGATTCATGGAGGAACACTGGTGGTCAGAGACAATGGCGTAGCGAGGGGTGGGCAAAGGGGTCTATCATGCCCCGGGCGCCACTTGATAAGGGGCGCTAAATGGTCCTTTTCACTAATTCTATATATTATACTAGCTGAAAACCCGCACCTCGCTACGGAGTACATTCAAATTAAATACAACGGTCAATGTATGCAATTAATGCCAAAAAAAATAAATATATTTATAATAAATACGACGATCAATGTAAACAACTGATGTAATATATATATATATATATATATATATATATATATATATATATATATATACATATATATATATATACATATATATATATATATATATATATATATATATATATATTATATATATATATATATATATATAAATCGTAAGAGTTATTTATTTTTTTTGGATAATATCGAATCTTCTGCTGTATTAGAAAGAAAAAAAAATTGTCTATTTAGTTGTTATGCACGTGAGATAAATTTATTTAAAGTACCAGAAAAAGAAATCACGTGATCAGCATTTAATAAATTAAATTCTAAAAATTAATCTTTAAAAATTCACCAAAAATCAGAAATTAGAGGTTACGATTCGAAAAAGATTTCATTTTAAAGGATTTTTATGATGTTTCTCGTGATATAATTTTTTTTACCCTCAAATTATTATTTTAAATGCAAACTTAAAAAAAGTTACAAATACAGCTTAAAAATTTAATTAAAAAAATCTAAGAAGAATTTTTCAAAAATCTTTCTTAGTGCACCCCTACACCATACGAAGAATCGCCATGTAAAATTTCAGCCCTTTAGGTACAGCGGTTTGATCTGTGCGTTGTATGTCAGTCAGTCAGTTACGGAACTGTTATATATATATATATATATATAGAATACTATGTGTTTTTCGGAAAGGGGGGCGCCAAAATGGTATCGTGCCCCGAGCGCCAGTTATGCCCGCTATGTCACTGGTCAGAGGCATCTTTTTAATTTCCTGGAAGAACCTAATAACAATTTGCATTTTGAAAGGGTTCCCAGACGAATTGCTACATTCCCTGCTAAAGCTACATTTGGCCATGTTGTCATGGGATTTTATTAAACCATCCTGTTACTGTTATTTGTCTAGTATGCTCTAAAGATCGGGAGACCCTCGAACATATTCTGTTTTTCTGTCCCGGAAAGAACTGTTTTAATCATATTCTGATTGGTATCAGTGACTCTAAAGAAGCAGTCTCTAACTTTCCACGTTCTAGGGCCACACCAATAATTTCGTAAAGTTCCGAGAGCCACACATCTTTGAAAAAAGCAGCAGAGGCAAAGGAAAAAAAATGTATTATTTGCAAACGAGGTGGAGACATTAAGGTGATTGCTTGATTTTCCCTTTCTAGTATGATGAATGATTAATTCCATCAAAACTTGTCACTGAAGTTTTGAGTGTATGGTGTGTTTTAAAAAGTATTTTGTACCTTTATAACTATTATTTATTTACAATGTTTTTATTTTTTTCCATAAACTACAAAAAATAAGAGTTGAATTAATGTATTTCATACATGAAACATAATGAATGCAGGACTTATATAAGACATAACAGCATTTCAAAATCCAATGACAATAAAACACTTCCATTATTGGAAGGAGGGAAGTCACCTGGATGTTAATGTGAAACTTGGCATTTCTTTTCCTTAACTAAAGCTTCGATATCACGTTGAATCTGGGATGTTGAAATTCGTTCGTAGCTGTAACGACTGAAGTACAATGTCGAATATTTTGTGGATGGAAATTCCGGGAAGACCAACCAACGCGCGGTTTGTGCCCATAATCGATTTAGACGGCTGGAGACAGTATGGCGACATAAAACCGGCATTGCTACCGACAGCTCGCCTAACAGATCGTCAGTTACAAAAGGGAAGTTGCCGACCGGAGGCGCCTAGTCGTCTGGGAGCGTAACTGAATAAAGAAAGGCGCCGTTTTCCAGACCTTTCGAGAACGCTTAGCGAAGGTATATAAAGTCACCGAACGCGAGTTATAAAGAAGGCAGTGATTCAGAGATTAAGTTATTCAGAGTAACGTTGGAGCCGGAGACAAGGAGATATTGCCGGGCCTAGATATACTTCAACGATCGCAACGAGAACTCAAGTCGACATTCCTCGTCGATGCCGTAAACCCACGAATTTAATTTTATAAATATATTGTAAATAGCCTGTATTTAGTCGAGGAATGAAATTAAAGTATTAAATACAAAACGGCTGGAAAACTTATTTAAGGGAAAGTCCTTTCCTTGCCTATGAGCCGTGGGATACTTTTCCCCTTGCATTCTTGATATTTTTTGTCATAGAGAATTTGCCGTTCTTTTAAAGTTTACAGAAGACACCGTGAAATCGGACTCATCAGTTAAGTTCTATTGTACAAAAGCAGAATACATAAATTTTACATGCATTTCAACTCTAAATTTTAACTACAAATAATAATAATAATTAATAATGATAATTTTACTCTAAAACGAGTACCGATTTCGGCCTACATGTAACACAAAATAATACTTTCTCAGAAAAAAGCTCGGCACAGAACGAATAAATGATATCAGAAAACTTTTATAACCACAAAAGTTATATTCACATGGTTTTCTTTGTGTGTGTGAAAGCTATAATTCCGAGAATTTTGTGAACAATTTTTATAAGATGAAAGCAATTAATATTATGCAAGAAAAATCAAACTGTAATATTTTTCTTAAAATATTTTTTTTAATTTCGTGTTCATGAGCAGAAGAATTTTATAACGTACCTATATTTTAAAAAATGCGTCATCTCAAATCTGACACATTCCTTTGCAAAAATTCTTAAAAAGTATTTCTCTGCTTTATGCATATTTTTTCCAATATAAAATGTTGTGTAGTTCCGCTTTAAAGTAAAATTTGGTGATGAGATACTTTTTAATTATGTTATAAATTTTTTTGTTGAATGAAGCTTAAAATATTTAATATTACGCGAAACAAAAATTGGTGTAAAAGTAGGTTAATTAACCATTCAATTTAAATTTTCCTAGAAACAGTGATTAAAAAATTATGTTTTTTAATGAGAAAGTAAAGTTTTTCTTATGTGTAAACAATCATTTGATTTTATGGTAAATATGTGTTTTTTACTGCAAAAATTATTGTGTATGTACTTCAAAAAACGAGTCTGAATTTAAAACACGCTACGAAAAAATTTTCATTAAAATATTAATTTTTTTATGTTTTACATTACCATTAATTTTTAAGTATAAAAGTGTATTTAATAAGAGCATGTAAGGTCTGGATTTAATTTCTGACGCAGACATCCTGGCGAGAAAGGGTAATTAGATAAAATTTTTCATTTCCTAACATTGTACAGGGTGAGGCAGAATGGCTCCCACATTTCTGCCTCACCCTGTAATAAAAAATGAAAGAAAACAATTTAGAGGAAAAAGCTTTGCATTTTGGTAAAGTACTTACAATCTAGCTTTTCTATTCCTCTAGGTTTTGAAAATGATGTCATTCAGACGATGCCAATTGTTTGCGCTATATGCTGCCGACAGTTTTCCATCACTCTGTTGGATGACTATGGGTAAATGGAGGCAATTTCCTGGAATAGAGGACTTGCGGACTCGTTGCACAATTCCAGGTGTTTAAATGTCCTGAGGACAAACACTTGGTTTCTTCATAATGCATATTCACTTGCTCGCACGTTGAAACCCATCACACGATTGTTCTCAAACGTGACACATTACATGGAAGAAACCGCGACGTTCACCGAACCAACTCATGGTGTCTACTGACAACTAGAATATACTGCGTAAACGTTGCCTCTCTCGCGCTGTCCTGCCCTCCCCTTCCCCCTTGACTAGCGACCTTCAGATTTGTAGCGAATCCCTTCTGAACGCACCATGCATTCAAAATTTACATACATTTTTCTTTTGTACCAAATCTATCATATTCTTCATTCATAAATACATCTCTGTTACCATTAACTATGCTGTTGTAGTTCCTAATGCCCCCTGGCTGGAAGTTCCAGACCAGACCAGACCAGACCAGATCCATCAGCTTCGGGCTGAATTGTGCGCCTCCGGTTTATATACAGCCCCAGAAGGTTCGGGGTCCATCCTACCAAGTTCTCACCTCAAATTTGACTGTGCACCCCCAGGGGCAACAACTGGGGACATCATACATTCTCCCACCCTCTCTGACATCATAGCGGAACTTTCCGGTCTACGGATTTAACGTGCAGAAATCCGGCCTATACACGTAGGTATTTTAATGCTCGTGCCGGGATTCGATCCGAGCACCTTCAGTACTGAAATCCAGCGCGCTACCGCAAGGCTACCTCGGACCCATACCATTAATTATAATATTTATAGACAATATAAGCTTCTAAATACTCAATTTAGTAATCATGAACGTTAAAAGTACCTCAAATCTCCATTTAAGAACGTTGAGGGCCCTAAACGTTTCTTCCGGATCATAATTTTTTTTTTACTTAATCGCAGTTAATTTACGAAACGCATAGCATTGTATAACTACATATCTCCACATTCTGTTTTTGGCTGAAACTGTATTTAATGTCTCTTTTATGGTTTTCCAAACATTATACGCATATGCTCGCTTCTGTGGCTGTGCAAACAGAAAACAAGGAAATGAAAGTCTGGTGTATACACCCCATTAGGTAATTAATAACGCTCAAGCGATCTGAATTATTCTTCAGGGTGGAATTAAAGCCAGAATAATAAATATCCAATTAGTAGCATTCCCTTGAAAGCCATTGCAAAATGTTTATGATATATAAGGGGAAAGACTGTTTGTTTACTTTGCATCAAGTAGTTGTCTAGATAAATTAATTTTATGCTTATTCTGGAATTAAAATTTCGGAATAGGTGTATTTAATAAAACAGTTTTTCAAAATTGAACTGTTTTAATTATGTCCATTAAACTTGTTATGTCCTCAAAATTTAAAGTTATGGTGTAGCCTGAGGACTGAAATGCGAGTCAACTAACAGTCCGCAGTTTGGGATTTTTAATGTATCGACTATCTTCGGAGGGTGATTTTTTCGATTTTTTAAAAAAAATTTCTTACTTTTTATAATGGGAAGTAAGTGAAAACATGGAAAAATGTATAAAAACTCCAGCACTTACTTTAAAATTATTATTTCAAGGGGAAAAAACGGGGAAAATTCTGACAACTCTGCAAAACATGATAATTCAAAAAATAAACAACTATATTATTTTATAAATTGGAGAATGAAGTTAATTTTCTCTAGGTAATAGAGTATTCTCCAGACAATACTCTGTTTATCTGAGAAGCTGTAGCAGTTTAATCACTAACGCACAGAAAAATTGCTTAAAAATGCATTGTCATTTGCAATTCATACAAATGTAAACAAAAGAAAAACTAATTAATCTATAATTATGGGCGTAGTCTGTTCCCTTTATAACTACTTGACGAGTATCTATTCCAAATTTTAAGGCTTTTCAAGCATAACCTTTTACTGTAAAATGTTTTGCATCAAGAGAAATGTAAAAAATGCATTTTGAGAAAAATTCTCTTCCGATTATACAATTCTTTGACAACTGCTTTGGTCACTCGGCTCTAAAATAACATAATCCTATCAGAATTAGAAAGCTAAACGATTAGGATTTTATATTATTGTATCAAAATTGAAGATTGATTTTTTTCTATCAAAAAATTACCTTGAGACACTCTTTCAACAAAGAATTTTACTAGCAAAAATGGGTTTCATTTTTTCAATGAGCAAACTATATATGTTATACAACTTTAATTAAAAGTTACAAAAACACTTAAGAACAATACCAATATTAACGGATAAGTAAACTTAATACTAAATAAACAAGCCTATGTTAACTTAAAAAAATAATAATATTTTAGTACTCGTATTTATTTATTAGTTGTAAAATTCTTCGCCTAATATTTCTAGTAGCTATGGGAAAAACATTGTCCTACAATTTAAAAAAATGGTTTAAAGTTGCGGTGTACTGAAACGGACGAACTCTTTTTTCTACACCTGATGACTTCACGGATCACTTCTTGGGTTACCCCCAACCATTATTTAAGGATCACTGCTTTACACTAAACCAATGCATTTTACGCAGGAGGCAACACCTATTATGAAGTCCCCAAAGAAGTTTAACGTAATATTCAATTCAGGGGATCGGTTTGTGACAGTCCATGTCTCGGTTTGACAATCTAGTTTATGCGTATTGAGACAGCAGGGTTTTAATGATACGTAAGCTACGCATTCATGGCAAGTATATGGAGCTAAGTAGACGTTTAAAGGCTAGATTTGAAATCAAAAATTATCGCTCTTAACCTTTGCCCTGGTCGGTATATAAAGTTTCAGGTAGTTCGGTGGTGTTTAATAAACACCACACTATCTTACTTGGTTTTAGTTTTCTATTTGTAAAACAAACATTTATTAAACAGTAAGTGAAGACATGAAGGATGTAAATGATAACCAATCAACCTATTTTTTAAAATGTAATATTTTTTTTTTCAATAATTAAAGCAAATGAAAAAGAAATTTCTAAACGTAATTATACAAATAAAAACCAACCAATGGAAAAGAAAGTATTTTTAAAGCAATTTTTACAATAGGATAAATATAAATTAAATAAAATTTTCAATAAAAATCTATTTCTATAGCGCTTTTACAAATTTGGTGAAAGACCAGTCGGATGTTTTGATTTATATCCGTTTACTATTAAAGAATGATAACAGTTTCAGGAGTTTCGTTTGTCAGGTATGACTCATACATAAATACTTCAAAGGTACTGACATCTGCTGGGCATATAGAGCAATCCATCAATACGCAAAATGCAAACGAATAGATATTGGCGTCGTTAGACGCCACACGACCAGGCAGGGTTAATATAACTTACGAAAATAAAGACGTTATTTAGAGCTCATTAATAATATACAGATGCTATTAAATAAAGTTCCATGAAAAGTTTTCTGAATTGCAAAAGTTGAAATAAATAAGACATTTAATTGTAATTGGAGTGTTCCTTCAATTAAATGGATACTACGCTAAAATTCAGTACCATAAAATCTCTTTCTAAAATGCATCACTCAATTAAACAAAATTTCGCCAAGTCTGGTCCACGATGTTATTTTTTTTTAAATAGTAAAGCTGAAAATTTATATATATATAAAACAGTCTCGTAACTGACTGACTGACTGACAGAAAACGCACAGACCAAACGCTAGGCTGAATTTTTTCATGGTGAGTCTTCTTATAGTATAGGAGAGCACTAAGAAAGACTTTAGAAAAATTCTTAGATTTTTTGAAAATTAATGTTTAAGCTGTTTTTAGTTAACATTCTTTAAAGTTTGCATTTAAAATAATTCGAGTTTTTATAAAATTTATATCACGAGAAAGATCATAAAAATGCCTTTAAATGAAATCTTTTTGGAATATGTACCTCCCTTTTCTGATTTCTGGGGAGTATTAAAGATTACTTTTAGAATTTAATTTATTAAATGCTGATCACGTGGTTTCTTTCTTTTTGTGATACCTTTCAATTAATTTTGCATCACGTCCATAACATCGAAAATAAATGACAAAAATATTCAAATACGGTATAAAAGATAAAATTTAACGACTATACTAATGAGATGGAAGTTTTTAAAGAATTTAATTCATATTAGTAGCTTTTATGGATATTAAACATACAAATTAATTGCATACATTGGCCGTTGTATTTAATTTGCATATTTCTTTTACAATATTTTGTCTATAAAAATATCCGTTACGATTTTTTTATAAATATAGATTTTTTGGGGGTATTAATTGCATACATTGACCGTTGTATTTATTTTGAATGTACCGTAGCGAAGCACAGGTATTCAGCTAGATACCTTTATAAGTCTTATCATTTTAGAAAGTCAATCAAGTTATGAGGGGTACCAGAGATACCCCTTTTGCGTTGTGTAAATTTAGGGAGGTGAAACTCCAAAGGTAACTATGCGTTAATATTAAAATACAACATTTATTATACAATATATTACAAGGAAAAGGAAGGGTTTACATATTATATTAGATCTTGGCTATACATATTTTTAACGAATTAGGGCATACTTCATCCGCTTCCTGCTGGCATAACCATTACGGGTCGAGTGAAATAAAGTCTCGTAATTCTCTCAGAATGCATGCGCACTATTTAGAGGGGAATTTATGACCAACCTGGGGAGTTTGATGAAAACAGCAATAGGGTGGCATCGTTGAGGGCATTTTCTACAGGAGGAGGCTTTAGGCATAGGGTAGAAATTCATGTGGCATTTTCACTGGCGGATGCAACAGGATTCGGTGCTGGCGGTTGAAGACGGGCATCTCGCCATTTACGGGGGCGTCTTCCTTCCCAGGCTCTCTTGCAGCTCGCTACCTCCAATCGCTCCCTCGCTCTCTCTCCGAACGTCGTTTTCTCCCACACTCGGGCTCCCCCAATCTTTATCATAACCCCTCCCAGGTTAGTTATTCACGTAGATTTATTGCCTCTTCGAGTTTTTTATTCGAGGGCAGGATGCTTTGACATTCCCATGGTTGACCCACGTGGTACGTTTATTTCCAAGAAAATTGGAGTCCGTTGAATTTCCTGGAATTTCTTTCCCGCGTCCTGAGGAATTCAGGAGGGGTGATGTTTCTTGGAAAATTGGTGCAGTTCCAATATGGCCGTTTTATGCCCCGTAATCGTGTTGGAAGAACAAATGGCTATAACGTTGGAAGGAGTTCAAAATGTCAAATTGTGGATCCTTCACAACAATCACTCCCCCCCTTTTCTAGGCGTGCTGGCACGCCCACAGTCTGTAGGGTTGAAGAACGGATTGGCTCCATTCGCTTCAGCAAAATAGACTCCAACTGCACAAAGTCACAATGGCAGTAAAAAAAAAAATCATGAATGACATCAGTTGTAAAAGTTCAGGAGGTCAAAATCTCCCCTTATAGTGCTGCAAGTTTTACTGATTTTAAAAAAAAAATTCAAAATTTATAAAGTTTTCTTTAAGCTTACATTAACTCTGACCAACGTTAGCTAACATCATAGAAAATGGTATGCATACCCTGTAAAACAAATAATAACAAAATAGTGGCTCGATCAACACATGTGATCAGAGATTAAAATGTAAAGAAAGGGTTATCTTACAGAAATAGAAATCTCTCCGCTAGAGTCGTACAGCGAAGATGAAATTTTCAAAAACGTTGGCAAATGTGCATCATCGCCATTATGTGTTTAACTCGCGGAAAGAGTAAAAATGTTCTCTTTTCCTTGCGCTGCCATTTGTGTGAAACATATAATGTGCTATCCATGCATTCAATAATAATAGTACTAATAATGATAATAATAATAATAAAACACAATAATAAAACACAATACACGCTAATCTTTTAATAATATATATATTTTTTAAATTTTTAAATTTTCCTTTTTCTTCTTTTTTTTTTTTTGTTTGTTTATTTATTCATTCATTCCCCAACGAAATTGACCAAATTTTGCTCTATCATCAGATTTGTACACTGAAACATCGTCAAATTGAATTTAAACTATGCGCACAAATGAACCCACGACGAAAATTCTAAAGTCTGCTAAGTTTCCTAAAAAAAATATATAGATATCTCATAGCAATATAACAGAAGACGAAGAGTTAAGAGAGAGAGAAAAAAAAACTTATTTTTGCAAAATAAAACTTAACCGAAAGGAGAGAAAAAAAAAATTTACTCGGTACACCTTAGTTTTCAAAAGCCTATCGTTGACACAAGATAGTTGATCAGACCCTCTGGAGAAAACGATAAAACCCCTTAAACCGAGTTTTCCCTTGTAAATTGGTAAATGGGCAGAAAACCTTAGGCGGCCATTCCCAAAGAGTTCTGTCCATGACTTACTGATATCACTGAACCACAAACATTTTAAGTAAAAAGTTTTAAATTCTGCGCAAGTAAAGAAAGTTTAATAGCTTAGCAGAAGTATTGAGCGTCTATTTCCCATTCGCCTGATTTTTGTAATTTTCTTCCGGCAGCGGTTCGCTTGCGGTTTTGATAAATGTCTAAACTCTGCATCTCAGTTCGCAATACGGCTTTCGAATTTCGCTTTGTTTGACACCCCGTTGGAGAGCATGATACAAATATCCGCGACCTCACGTACATTTTCGCCTTGAACCTAGCGTTGGGGGAATTAGCGAGACTAACTTTTTCACTCTCTCTGTGGGGCAATTGTTTAGCCGGGGGTCCACCAAGTTGCTGTGAACTCCCCCTCCCATTCTCTTCTGTCGAGAACGGGGCGAGGGAACCTCGAATATTTAGTGTGTTCTGAGGATCCAACGACATTAACTTTTTTCACTCCCCCCCTATTTCGGGTCATTCTTCCTATTCCCCGCGATAGAAGTCGCGTTCCCGTTTTAAGGGTAAAGTTGAATTCCGAGTGGGGAAAGTGTGGATTTCGTCTTGCTTCCTCTTACTAGAACACCATTTTTAAAGAAAAAAGTGGCTATTTTGCCTACTGAACAGTAAAATTCGCGCATTATTCACCGTACTGCCCCCTAAATTTATTACTATCTTTTTTTTTTGTTATTCATTATTTTCTCTTATTCACTCATTATTTGTTACCATTATACACTATTATTATCTTGCCCCTCAACCGGGATTTAAACATAGCAATTTTTCCTACGGGCAACCACTGAACAAAAGTTGCTAAGGCCTTGAATTGCATAAAAAACGCATTGCAGTCTGAATCAGGGGCACCATCGAACGTGGACACTAAATGCGTAAAGCCGGGAGTTTTCCCGCTAACGGCTGAATCGGTCGCCATAATACTATAAAGTAGGGAAAGGTAATCCGAGATACTGCTATTGTGCTTCAAGACAAACCCTTTTAAACAATTTTTGTTTTAACATATACATGCGAAACATATAATACTCAAAATAAAGTAAAAATCATTATCCTAGAATTATATATATACTAGCCGCGAACACATAAACTCTAACATTTCAATACAATTTGTTCACACAACATGTAGGCATGGCAGGTACAAGGGAAAGAAAAGATAGAAGTTTTAAAAAAATGTATGCATAACACTTTACAGATATATATATGAACCATAAGAACCTTGCGCGACATTAAAAAGCTTTTTGCCAAGATACACAAAAAATTTTTTTTTTTTAGTATGCCCAGGTTTTGGACTAAAGTAAAAATATTATAACATACCCAGGGAAATCCTGGTCACGGCACCAATATATGTTATGAGGGGTACCAGAGATACCCCTTTGCGTTGTGTAAATTTAGGGAGGTGAACTCCAAAGGTAACTATGCGTTTATATATAAAAATAACAACATTTATTATACAATATATTACAAGAAAAGGACGGGTTTACATATTATATTTAAGATCTTGGCTATACATATTTTTAACCGAATTAGGGCATACTTCATCCGCTTCCTGCGGCATAACCATTACGGGTCGAGTGAAATAAAAGTCTCGTAATCTCTCAGAAGGCATGAGCACTATTTAGAGGGGGAATTTATGACCAACCTGGGGAGTTTGATGAAAACAGCATAGCGTGGCATCGTTGAGGGCATTTCTACAGGAGGAGGCTTTAGGCATCGGGTAGAAATTCATGTGGCATTTCACTGGCGGATGCAACAGGATTCGGTGCTGGCGGTTGAAGACGGGCATCTCGCCATTTTACGGGGGCGTCTTTCCTTCCCAGGCTCTCTTGCAGCTCGCTACCTCCAATCGCTCCCTCGCTCTCTCTCCGAACGTCGTTTTCTCCCACACTCGGGGCTCCCCCAATCTTTATCATAACCCCTCCCCAGGTTAGTTATTCACGTAGATTTATTGCCTCTTCGAGTTTTTTATTCGAGGGCAGGATGCTTTGACATTCCCATGGTTGACCCACGTGGTACGTTTATTTCCAAGAAAATTGGAAGTCCGTTGAATTTCCTGGAATTTCTTTTCCCGCGTCCTGAGGAATTCAGGAGGGGTGATGTTTCTTGGAAAATTGGTGCAGTTCCAATATGGCCGTTTTATGCCCCGTAATCGTGTTGGAAGAACAAAATGGCTATAACGTTGGAAGGAGTTCAAAATGTCCAAATTGTGGATCCTTCACAACAATCAAAGTATATCTACTGCCTCATTATGACTTATTTATGCGCAATTAATGAAAACCATTAATTGGATTACCATATAACATTAGTTCATAATATGCTTGGGTACTTTTTGTTTGCATAATGTCATCGGTTGATTGATTACCTAAAATTAAGTAGAAAGGACTTAAGAGCTTTATGCTCCGGACAAGAAAATCTTGGCGACCTCTTATCATAATCACCTCACATTATCTGCTTTGAGAGTCTAAGAAACAGCGGTTAATGTACTCCACATTAATCCCTCTGTTTAGTTTAGTTGTTTAACTTTCGAGTTAAGTAAGTGTATTGTGTTAATCACTCGAGATTTTCTTATTTTTGCGATTGGATCTGTATTTACGCGAAAATTCTTCAAACAGTTCAGAGACTTTCCTTTGAAAACCAGACGAATTCTTCGCTTTATAATTCTGTTATGCACATAGGGATTTCTTCTTTGCAATAAAAATATAATTCTTTATGGCGTTATCTCAGAATTTGCGACACAGTAAAGTTAAACGAACTTTTTCATCACTCATAGTGATAGAATAATGTCACTATTAAAGCGACGAGGAAGCATTTTAACATATGGTTACGTTCCTCCATAAGAGTCCTCCGGAAAGCAAAATTTCAGACGCTAAAACCATCCGTCCGTACCTCCCGAATTATAATTTTGGCAGCGCGTCAAATCCAGTTTGTATAGCTTGGACAAGCAGTAAACAGTTAAACAGAAAAGTAACAAAATGCGCCAAAATTTTGCCATATATATATACACTCATACATATATATATATATACATACATACACACACATATATATACACACAAGCACACATACTTATTAAGTAGGTACATATATGCATAACGCATACATACATATTGTACCAAATCCGTGGTACGGAAAGATATTTTAAAAAAGGAATTTCAAATACAGAAATAAATAAGCCAGCTGCCGCAATAGAAAAACAGAGATTTTATAAACTGTTCTTTTACAACTTATAGCAGTAGACAAAATAATACTACAAATCTTTGCTGGAAGTCGACAAACTCCAGCACCTATATACTTTTCTTAACAATTGGGAATTCAGAGTTTTTATTAATCCAGAATAACACTTAATAATAAATAGTCTACGATCTTATAATCTTACACCAAGATCCCCGTCTCAAGCCCGACGAGAAAAACATCCTTTCAAGAAGAAAATGTCACCTGTTCAAAATCTGCAACCTATCGTCACAAGAACAACTCTTTAACTGAACTTTTATTCCATACTCTTATTCAACCAGGAAACAAAACCCGTCATGTCACACCGCCCAACCAAACCATTTTCCAACAATAGACCCAACAGCAGTATTTATTTCTTACTCCATGGTAGACGCGTGAACTTGCTAAACCATACTTTTAAATCACGCGAACTCCAAAACATTGATGCTGGCGATAACACGCCAAGTTGGCCCCTAACTCGTAACAATATATACATACAAAAGAGGTAAGCAACGACAAGTAATCCTACATAAATTTTACACTAGCAATGTTTGTTGCTATTTCAGCAATTTCCCTTCCGGCATTAATATTGTTTGGAAATATTTCCAGATGAGAGAGTTTAAACATTCATTAGGATTTTGTGTTATCCCTCCAAGGCACCGCTTCAACAGATTTGGATCAGATATATCTTTAAATATTGGTTTCACCAAGTACATGACTGATATTGGTAGGGAGTTTTTATGTTTGAAGACAGACACTGTGTTGGTTTGTACTGCAAGATTGTATTTGCACCAAGTGTTGGGACCCTTGGGGCAAAAGAAGTGTTGAGGGTCACTGTCAGATGACACCATGTGTATCGATATAGCTCATATGCTTTTCCGCATGTTGAAGAGATTATTTTTGTTCTCACAAATAGCATTTCCATTGCAGGAAGTAATTTTTTGAATTGCAGCGTCCGTCAACCGACCCTTGCCTCCAATTGTTTTTTATCTGAAAGCTTCTTTCCTGCCATCTGGGTCTTTAGCTTTCTCAGTCGACTACCCATTCTGAATGTGGCCTACACATTCAATTTTTGTTACCTCCATTTCACTTCCATACGGTTTTTTATTAATTATTTGTGAAAATGTTTTTGTGTCACCACCACCAATGTAAAATTTGTACCGCACACCCTTGTCTTCAATTGATCTATTGGATATGCGCAGCATTCCATCAACTTCCATTTTCGAAGCACTACCCGAATGATTTTTTGAACACATTTTATGTTTTTTTTTCCACTGTTCAAAGCGAGGGCCACTACTCATACCCTTATAACTGTCACAACCTTTACAAAACGAAGACATCACTGTCGTGTCAATAACCTTTCCACTTTCTGCTCCTATGAATGTACATACACCGATAAGTGAGGAATGTCCTCTAGTCTTCCAGGTGCCATCACCGCTGACAGTAATATCTTTTGATCCATTTGTTAGTTCAATTTCTTCCTCAACAGCATTTTGCATGGAAGATTCAGCGATAACATGTGACATTCAAAATCTTGAGATTAATTTTGTTATATGCTTTTTGAGATAAAGGCGCAGGCAGAACCATTGTGGCACAAAATGTAGATAGAGCTGATAAACCCTGCCCTATACATCGCATAGAAAACACAGCCCTTCTGTTTACTTCTGGAATATTTTCCCTATCACCAATCATTTTTTAACTTTTCACTGACACCAGTTCATCACAGCTCTTACAGCATGCAACAAATGTAGATGATAATCCCATAGAAGATTTTTCTCTAATGTGTATTTCACCATGACACTTATTGCATCACAAAACAGTTTAAAGTTGATTGAAAAGTATAGATATATCAACAATTC
This sequence comes from Dolomedes plantarius, assembly GCA_907164885.2. Classification (NCBI taxonomy): domain Eukaryota; kingdom Metazoa; phylum Arthropoda; class Arachnida; order Araneae; family Dolomedidae; genus Dolomedes; species Dolomedes plantarius. The sequence goes on along the minus strand of OU015502.1, from coordinate 58,050,501 downwards.
TATATTCATGAGGTTCAGAACATATATATGAAGTATCAAATAAAAGTTTTCCAGTCGAATCGCATAATTTTTCACTTTAAGCACTTACTTTAGGAGTTGAATCAATAACACGCTTTTCAAACACTTTCGGATTACTTTTGATTCTCATCAAATAAGCATTTCCTTGAAAACGTTTTTTATTCACTCTTTTACCAGAACGAGATTTTGAAATAGGTGTATTCATTATTATTAAATGGAGAACAAACGTATACTCAGAAAAAAGTCAAAATATAGTATAGTGTCAAAAAATCTCAGTTTTGGCACGTGAAATGAAAACTACGAGTTATTTAGAATAAAATAACATAAACAATACGATGTGTTTAACTTTTATGCTTAAAAAGCTTAAAATTAATAACATCAAACGTAATCAAATTAATAAAATGTGTTAAAACTGCGAGCGAAATAGAAGCAAACTAACAGAATGAACTAGAAGTTACCACGCTGCTAGAACATAAACAAAACGGATTGCAGCGGGTGAGTAGTGTTGAGTAATCACATTCCTTCTTCTGTAAAAGAAGTATTAAAAATAAATGTCGAAACCACGGTGCAAAATACTTCAAAAGATGCAATGTGTTTCAAAACAGTGCACTAGAAATGTAAACAAACAGTGATAGGCCCTTTACAAATGGCGGCAATGGCTGCTATGATGGAAATTTTCAGAAGTGAGTGTTGCATAAACTCTTATAACTCAAAAACTAATGCAAATATTATGATGCGGTTTTTTTGCATTTTGTTCAGAAATGTTCAGTCATAAAGAATAGCTAAAAATTGAAAAATCGATTTTTTGAAGTTTTAATGATCCTATGGCCCCTTAATAACGCGTGGTAGTTTCGTTAGAAGAGACTACCTGAATTTTTTTTTATTTATCTCATTGAATATCTGTTTTTTTAAATGTTTTTCGATTTCTGCGAAAAGGCTAGTGTAAATTCAGTTTGTAGGGGAAATTGCTCGACGGATTTTTTTTTTTACTTATACTTGCCTAAAATGTTAACTATCATCAAGTAGACATCTTTAACACGTGTCCCATGGTTTGCAGTACTCACTTATCTAGATCTCGTCATTAAATCCGCTGTGTACTAACCCTATTGGATCCTCTCACTTCAATGTTAACCAATGGAGAAAATTTGTTTACTATTTACAGATACATAAATGCCGTTAATCCGATAAAAATGGTATTTTTAGATAGCCTGAACTTTTTTCTACCTTGCAACAAGATTCGTTTTATAAAATTGCGTCCACCAAAGGAATTTAGGAGCTTTTAAAACACACTATACCAGATTTTTGCTCCCAATAATTTAAATTATAAAATATGATTTGCAATTTTTTATAAACGAAAAATGCTCAAATTTTCAAAATTTCTTTCTCTATTAAGGAGTACAGTTTTCATTTAATTTTTGTTTAAACTTTGAATACAAGTTGGCAATCCTTGGAAACGCTTACTTCGTAGATTAACATGGAGGTGAGCGAATCCAATAGAGTTAGTACATAACAGCCTTAGTTAGTGCAACTGGTATTGGACGGCCCTTTTTATTTTTTTATTTATTTACTTATTTTAAATTTTATTATTATTTTCATTTATTTCCAATGCAGCGGACAAAGGGGAACAGAATTCTTTCGGAAAAACAGAAAGAATTGGTATTGAAACCTAAAAGCGGGGACTGACTTGTAAGGAAACTTGTAATGTTATGCTCCTGATGTGAGTACATTACAAGCGTGCCCAATAACGTCGGCGACAGACTTGTAATAAAATGTCGGAATGTAATATAATGTACTGTAACACGAGCATTAAGCAGTCAGTGACAGAATGCGATCCGCTTAAGCCGAGCAATTCAGCCTCTCTAGACTGTCGGGTTTTTTTTTTCGCGAATACCTTTCATCGTTAAGCTACGGATCAGTCCATACCGCACTGAACCGACTGATGTGGAGCACCTTTTGAGCCGAGCTTTCAAAACGAGCAATCGAAAAGAAGCGTGGGAGAAAATGTGTCAAAGGATTGTCGGCTCGGATTGAATGATTTTTAACCTAGGATTACGTTCCTCCATAACGGTCCTTCGGAGAGAATTTCAGACGCTTCGGAATCAGCTTTAAGCAGTAGGTCCCGATCTAATTAGCCGTCGTGTAGCGAAAGTTAACCTTAGCGCTCCAAACCAAACCAACTAAATCCGTTCGTCCCTCCGTCCGCAAGAGTTATAATTCTCGCATTGTGCCAAGCCCCGTCTGTACCGCTTCGACAAGCAGTAAAAAGTTAAACAGAAAAGTGCCAAAATGCGTTAAAATTTTGACACACATATGTGTATATATATAGATACATATATACAATACACATATATATATAAAACATACATACATATACACATACAAAAGAGGTAAGCAACGATATGTAATCCTACGTTAATAACCCGCGGTAGTTTCGTTAGAAGTTACTACCTGAAATATTTTTTTTTAAAAATAGGTGTCCGTAATATAGATGGAAATTTTACATCTAGAAGACATTTTTAGTTTTAAAAAAATGCAAATAATATTTTTAAATTTAAATTTTACGGGGAAAAACATGTTATAGTGAGTTTTAAACGCCCCAAAATTCTTCTGGGTGGTGGGATTTATAAAAGGAATCCTGTTACGTTCAGGCTATCTGAAAATACTATTTATATTGGATTATCATTTATGTAGCTGCAAATAGTAGGAAAATTTCTCCATAGGTTAAAGTGTCCCGGGTCGCCCAATTTGGTCGGCAGATCTGTACTGGCCGTCAGGTGCCCAGGCTCATACTAATTAACCGAACAGGTGCATAACCATCGGCTGAATATGCAGGAATTGCTACGCGGCGACTGCTCTACAGGTGTACCATAAATTTAACGTATTCGACTCCGTATCCTTTACAAAACTGGACATTTATTCACAAATATCACAATCACAAGACAATTACAATATTCTCGTTACAATGGTCATTAACAGCTTTCGATTCATGCCGTCCAGATTTCCACTCGACTATGTCAAGCCATTACATGATTCTAAGAGCCGCTCAATTCGGCTCTCCGAACGCGACAAAAACAAGTTAGTTTCGTTTTGATACGAGACGTACACATACAGTATTTCCCTCCCGTTGGGAGAGTAAAACCTAAATCTACGTTTATAGGGACAAAGAGTTACAGACGGAGTTTGAAGTCGTAACAACAGGTTCTACAAGACTTACAAGCGAAAGCTGTGGTAGCCGTATTATTGTCGAATTGTTCCATAGGTTAACATTGAAGACAGCGAACCCAATAGGGTTGGTACAAAGCAGCCTTAACATGCAAAGCGTGGAAAAAGTGGAATAAGAAAATGATCAGCTCCGAGGCTGGTTTCACTAGCCAATCAAAATGCAAGGAACCGACGATTGAAAAAGCTTGAACCAGAGGACAATGAATTAATGAGAAAATGAGTGAACTCTTCGTAAAACGTAAGGGAAACGGAGATTACCTTGTGAATGACAAATTGCAATAATTGTAATTTTGCAGAAGTGCGCTTTATAATTATTATAAGGCGCACCTCTGAAAAATATGTTGATGTGTGATGCGGTAATAAAATAGAAATAAAATATTACTCACATTTTAGTGACACACATTAAGAACAAACACTACAACCAGGTAACACGGACAGATACATTGCAAAGTCTATAACAGGCCATATCGTTTCAGCCGTTAGGCGGAGTTGACAGATCGATCACGTGGGTATTGGCAACTTGGCTATTACAATTCTAGCCCCAACAAAATCATCGTCTATCGTAAACTGTGGTATGAAATTAATATCGCACGAAAATAACAAGACTCATTTTGTCCATCAGTGGTTCCAAAACTGCTTTGAAAATTTCATTATTTTTCAAATGTATTTGACCATGGATAAACGATATTTTGATGAAGGTTGTGCGAAAAACAACTTAGCATGAAAAATTCTAATAATTCAGAGAAGAAAAAAAGTATGGTTACTTCTTGTTCGCCATCGCTCGCATTACATAACGAAACAAAATTTGCCTTTCATTAATCAGAAAAGGTTGGTTTGTAGAATATTTTATGGTTGCGCATAAGCTGTTATTTTGAGGTATTCCAGAAAGTCATAAATTTAAAAAAAATTAATATCCATATAAATTTTTGTGGCAAACAGTTTGCTATTTTATGGATAGTAAAATACTAAACAAAGTTACAAAATTTAGGATAATATATTAAATCGTTATTCAAACTTATAAAGACTACTATGGTAAATGCTTGAAAATAATTTAGTGAGGTGTTGAAGTTTTCTTTTTCAATTACGAAGGCAAATTATTTTAGGGTGTAAACATCCCACGGCATCTCGTTAAAAAATTAATTTCATACATTAAATCAAAAATATAATTAAACTATATTATCTTACTCTTATCTGCTTGGTTGCTTGCTAACTAGTTTAACGTCATTAGTTAGTAAATTGTATAACAAAGTTTGTCTTTTTTTTTCACAGAATAACATAATGAAGCTTAAGTGGGTATACGAAAAATTTTCCTTCAAAATTAAAGAAAAATATATAACTTCTCTATATTAGAATTTAATGAAATCTACATCATATGTTTTGGGCATAATATGCACTGTTTATCACAAACATGAAAGCCTATTTTAAGTGTAATAGCATTTACTTCATGAAGTTCGATACAGTGTAAAAAATATACTTGAAACTTTTTACAAAACACGGCGTGCAACAGATCACACATGATCAGAAACGGTTAATCTTATTACATTTGAATGAATTAAATCAATTTGCTTTGATCACTATCTCCTGATAGATTATTTCCAATGATTGCAGTAAATAATTGCGACTTCCGTATAGAATGACTTATAGCTGCAAATCAACACTTGCTGAGAACTACTTTAAACATCCATTTATCAGTTATCATAACGATTCTGTTGACTGATTACATTGTTGAAAGGGATGACACTCTAGATTACTGATTACTGTGAATAATCATATTGACTGATTGCATAGGAAGATTAAGATTTCAAGCCATAATTTGATTGTAACGCGCTGACAGATACATGTCTAACTTGCTTAGCATTATTTCAGCGTTTTCTGTTTGTAAATATTGAATGATTTTTTTTTATTTACTCCATGCTTACCCTAGCTTGAACTGATGTAAAATCAAGGCCAAATTATTATATCGATTCTTTAAGGTTGCTGTGTACTAAACCTAATAAATTTGCTCATGTCAATGTTGACCTATGAAGAAAATTTGTCCTTGCTTGCCGACTTGGATTTAAAGATTTAAAAAAAAAAATTGTACTCCGTAATAAAGAAAGACACCTTGGGAGCATTTTTGATTTTTAATATTTAAAATTTAAAATTATTCTTTCAAAAATATGGTGTTTTAAACACTCATAAATTCCTTTGGTGGACGAAATTTATAAAATGAATCTTGTTGCAAGGTGCAGAAAAGTTCAGGCTATCTGAAAATATCATTTGTATTGGATTAGCAGTATTTATACAGCTGTAAATAGTAAACAATTATTAGATAAACATTGAGGTATTAGGTAAACATTGAGGTATTAGGTAAACATTGAGGTGAGCGAATCAGTACACAGCAGCCTTAAGTCAAAAAGCATTTAATGTCAAAAATTAAAGTGCTTTCCAACTTCTTCAGCTATGTAGCAATCAAGTTTATTTTTATACTGTGCTATTAATAAAAGTTCAAATAATTCACACCTAATAAAACTTTTCAACAAATCTAGAATGCATCTTATTACATACAACAGTATAAAAGCCTCCGATTAGTGAATTCTAATAAAGATTGGAAAACCTTAAGTATTACTAATTTATAGTGTATCATTTTCAGGGTTTTTTTCATCCTAAAATGGTATATATGTCAAAAAGTAAACTTCCACGTTTATTTTAACCATTATTTTAAGCAGGAGTATTCTAGATATATTAAAATAAGATATCTGCACTAAAGGAAAGAAATGGCTATGCTAAGTAGCCGAAATGAAATTCATAGATTCATTACACGCTCTTGAAGGCTATCCAAGGTACCACCAATGGATCCAATCTGAGTGCACCCCCGGTAGAGTAGAGCAGTAATGTGCAAGCCATTTTCGACAGCGACCAACTTTCTTAGAAGAAAAAAAAAAGGAAAAATCACGTGAAAGGGCCATTTTGTTATGGAAGCAAGAAATAGACTAACGAATTTCACTCCCTATGAGGAACTAATTGTATTCTCGATTTAGTCAGTATTTAACCTACGCTGACTTGATGGAAGCTAGGGACATTAATCTCAGGGCAATGTTTTCATAGGTTTCTCAACAATTTTGCTTCATCGAATTTTATCTAGGGTGTGAATGTAACCTAATCCCCACTAACAAGGAACGTTCAAATGCAATAAAAATAGCAAAATATAGCGGGTGGTTATAATTAAACTTCCCCTATAAACGGCATCCTACAGCGCAAACGTGTGAATGGAATGCAACGAAATTTTGTATATGGAGTATACACGAGATGCCGCTCACGGAATTTCGAAAAAAAAAATTATTCCAAAATGTCCACCAGAGGGCGCCTTTTCGGGAAAAACATGAAATTTAACACAATAAACGACCAAAACGGAATACAGAAACAATATTAACATTTATTGACTAGTTTCTGATCACCTTGTCATCGATCCACATTAAGTAAAGGTAAGGGAGAAACGAAAACAGTTCAGTTTGCAGAAACAAGAACAGATTAGGACGAACTTGCACAAGAGGACCACGTTCGCCGGATCTAACTCAATACGATTTCTGGTTATGGGGCGATTTAAAATGTCTGGTTATCGTGGAGAAGTTGCGAAGTTGAAGGACTTAAAGAACTCCATAACGCTTCATGTGCGAAGCCTCACAGCTGATCAGTTACGATCTGCTGTTGAATACACTGTCCATCGACTTGAAATTTTGCAGGTGAATGCAGGTGGTCACGTGGAGCAGCTTTCCCTTCATCGTCCTGGACACGATTAACAACTGCTCCTCTTGTGCAATTTCGTCCTAATCTGTTCTTGTTTCTGCAAACTGAACTGTTTTTGTTTCTCCCTTGCCTTTACTTAATGTGGTTCGATGACAAGGTGATCAGAAACTAGTCAATAAATGTTAATATTGTTTCTGAAATCCGTTTTGGTCATTTATTGAGTTAAATTTAATGTTTTTCCTGAAAAGACGCCCTCTGGTGGACATTTTGGAACTATTTTTTTTCGAAATTCCGGGAGCGCATCTCGTGTATAGCCCATATACAAAATGTCGTTGCATTCCGTTCACCCCGTTTGCGCTGTAGGATACCGTTTAAGGTCGATTTATATAGCGACGTGAAGTGAACGTAACGCGAACGAGCCGAGGGCGCGACGACTCGTCGTAATCATTTCCTCCCTGTTTTTCAATGGAACTGTTTATACTGCGCCGTGACACGTCCGATTCTCGGCAGATTCCCGGCCGAGAATCGGCGCCAACGATTCGAAACAGGAAGTCGTTCACTGCTCGGCCGTCTCTCGTTCATGGGAGAAAGTAAAAAGTGGCTATTCAAGATATAATTTACATACTGTTATTTATGTTTGATATTTAATATGGATGATGAAAACTCACTGAGCTGGTGAGAGGTTTTTGTACGATTTGGCCCATCAAAATACATGAATCCAAAGTTCAAAATGACAATTCGGAAGGCAATAGGAGAAAATTATACTTGAAATTACAATTGGTTCACTAAAATATAAAATTTATCAATTTGTATGAATAATGAAACAATGGAAAAATTATTTACACGATTTAGAAAGTGTAAATTGTTAAAAACAAATACTTACATGGATGGATTTGGTGGTTATAAAGCAATTTTTCTTGTTTTCTGAGCAGCAAAATTGTATATTAAAAGTGAAAAGTCCAAAGATGATGAGAGATCATTTTCATTAGAAATAAGTGCCAAGGAGGACAGGCGTACAATCCGTATTCAAAGCATTCTGATTGTACCTGCTTTGTAATATTTTCAATTCTTGTGGGAAAAGTGGGAAATAAAATCCATTATAATGATAGGGAGAACAAGTAAAAGCCATTTTTTGTTTACCTCAATCCTTCAGCCTTGAAACCCCTTTCTTCCCAACAGGTTTGAAGCCAGGGCCGCCCAGTTGCCCCAACTGCCGGAGGGGCCCCAAAAATTTTTTTAAAAATTATTTATTAGACTTCCTCCGAAAGAAAATTCTGAAACTTGTACCGTACTTCAAAATTTAAAATAATCTCCTGAAAAAAGGGCCCCCCCCCCCCAAAAAAAAAAATAAAAATAAAAATAATTAAAAAAAAAATTATTCGATTAATCAGATTTCTTGGGGCCCCCAACAGAAGTTTGCCCCCGGCCCAGTAAAGTCTTTGGGCTGCCCTGTTTGGAGTGCAATTACTTATTTGTCTTACACTCCCTGGAGAAATGTCTTGTCTATTGTTTGCTTTGAATAGAGCAAACATTTGACCAAATGGTATTAGTATTCGTTCACAAGGATATGTTCACGTTTTTCTCAGTTTGCAACTATTCCGTGAAAACGAACAAAGTCCGACAAAACGGTTTATAATTCTTCAAATGACTGTATGTAGTGACTGACAGATAGTAGAAACTGATATTGAAAAAAAGGATTGATAATCAAGGGTTTACTATAACTGAATTGAAGATAAATCATGTTTTTTTAACCGAGAAATTTTTCGAACCAAAAGGGTAGTTTGTCAATTAAGATTCTTTCTGCGATTCTTTAGAAAAAATCGAAACATATATATTTTTATAAGTTGAATTATAGAAACCGCGAAAAATGAGGGATTTCTTTAAAAACCCGTAACATTTAGAAAAGTGTTGCTATGAGAAATAAAAATGGTGGCCCTGGGTGGTTACCCAGTTTGTCCACCCCTAAGCACGGCCCTGGCTCTCCTCTAACAAAAGTGTGATAATGTGTAAATCTTTAACTGAAAAATGAAACCGCGCCATGACGTTACAAATCTTTCACAACTAATGAAACACGTTCCCGCCACTTTCTACTCCCGTCTCTGTATAAACATATGCATCCGGCGCCCGGGCGCGGCTCGTTCCCGTTACGTTCCCTTTACGTGCCTGTATAAATCAACCCTTATAGGGGAAGTTTAATTATAACCACCCGGTACTTCATCTATGTCAAAAGCTACTACATTGGATAATGAGAAAAAAATTGAATTTCTACTTTACACAAGAAAAATTACCGACCTAGCAAGATTAGAAAACTGAAAAAGGGTCACATGTGTTATAATTACCATTATTTCATTAAACAATAAGACTGTACAATATTATTAAGAAAGTTTATTTAAATAATTACAAGATAAAAAGAACTTTTTATATACCATGTTTTTAAATTTTCTGTTGAATCATATAAACTTGACAATTCTACGTATTAATAAATTTTTAAAATTTTTTTGATGAATTATCCCATCCACTTTAAAGAAAATGGAGTTAATTGGAAGTTAACTTGTGTTTAACTTTTCGTTCCCGTCCCCGGGCGATAGATGGCTGCACCAGTCCACAAAACGAAATTAACTGGAAATGAATTTAATTCTGCTTAAAGATGGCTATAAGTATTTAAAAAATGCATTGCCATAGTGTTCTGAGCTATTCTAAGCGTTTCAAATGTCTAGCTAGTCGGGAAGTTAGTTAAAAATCGATTGCACGATTTGTACTGGACAAACACACACAAACAAACAAGACAGCAGGTTAATAAAAACATGGTAATAAATGCATGTACTCTGCAGTGGTGGATTCATTTCCTCTGTAGTAGCATCTAGTTAATACATATTCAGAATCAATATCTATATTTTCAATAGAAGGTTTAATGTATCAGGTTGTTCTTAAGAAACAGTCGCCCGTACTTACTGTGACATAGCCATTTTGATATGGAAACACGAAATAGGCCAAGGAATTTAACTCTTTGTGATTGACTATAGTCAGCATTTAACTTACGCTCCTTTGATGGAAGCTAAGGACAATCCCAACAAAATGTTTTCATAGGTTTCTCATGGGTTTGATCATGACTTTTTCTAGGGTTTAAATTTAATCTAATCCCCACTAACAACAAGGAATGTTCAAATGCAGTAAAAATAGCAAAAGATACTTGCTCAATGTCATTGTAAGTGTACTACTGTAGATAATGAGAAAAAAATTAAATTTCTTTTTTACAAAAGAAAAATACTGACCAAGCAAAATCAGATAACAAAAACATGTCTCGTGTATATGATTGCCAATTTTTCATTCATTAATAAATCTATACAATTTTATTGAGAACTTTTATTTATATAAATGCAAGTACACTACGGGGTTGTATACAAATCTTTAATGCAGCCTCTTTTACTGACGTATTCAGAGTAAATATTTGAATCTTGTAAGAGATAATTTGATTAATGATGGTTCCCCGTTGCTTACCTACTGAAAAACTGCTCTAGAAGGCTTGGCCTAGAAAGTGCAATTTGACGACTATTCCTATGATCCTATGGTCCTAATACAGCCGAATGTCTCTGCATAACCTAGGTTGCTGATTGGTGCGAGACTTAATGGCATAATCACTTTAGGTAAGGACATCTACTCATGAAATATTTCATCCTAAGCGTAGAAGAGAATTATTTTTCATCTAATCAGAGATACAATAAATTGCACTGAAAAAGCCCTGAAGGGCGGGGACCAGAATGCAAATATATGAGTCTCCAGAATATAAAGACTTGGGTTCCCTGGAAGTATAAGAACTTATACAAAAAATGACCCATTTACTAGCGCTAGATATTTTGAATAAAGCTAATAAACACATACGGTTGGAACTACAAATTCTTCAATTAAACGATCGCATTGGAGCATTAAAATATCTAGCTTAATTGCCATATATGAGTCACTTTTATCACTAAATAAATAAAACATAATTAGTTTGCTATGTTAAACATCACAAGGCAATTACTCCTTTCTCATACGCCGAATTCATTTTTTTCGTTCTTTCTTTTGAAATACTATATGAAAACAATTCACGAAGATTTTTTTCTCTTTTATTACACCAGATGGTTGTTTCTCATAATAGCTTTATTATTTCTTATCAGTCGATCATATCTGTTGCTCTAAGGTTAAAAAGTTAACAGTTAGGAATTAATTCTATTAAAACTTATTTCAGTAAAAACAAACAATGAGCTTTATTTCATATAATGGACTAAAAAGATAAACGTTGTTGTATAATAGAGGAAATGGA